>BQNB010020696.1:0-18757 GCA_026074375.1 Tanacetum coccineum | reverse complement strand
TTTATTTTGGTAATTTAAACTTGTATTAAGGTTACCCAGTAGTTGGTTTTGACTTATATAGCATTTAAGTCCTTTTAAAACTCAAATAATTATCCAATATTTTTTGAACATGTATTATGATATTTTTAAGCTAGTTGCAACATATTTCCTTCTCCTCGCTTAATTTAAGGGTATTTCTATTTATGTGTCTATTTATGAACGTGTTTTGTTCGTATATATGACTATCTATGTATCTACTTGTTAAGTAATTCGTACTTGTTAGTATAAATGTTTGAACTATCATGTTGTAAAATGATATTCTTGCTTTTATCTTGTGTTAGACTTAAAACTAACTTATTTGGATTTGTATAGGTCAATAAAGATCGATTTCCTTATCAAGTTAATTTGTGCTCATTCCCACATTTATCATACTTTAATCCATATCTCTCATTACATATTCATACATGCATAATCATCGTCACCCCTTTAGTAACAAGCATACATTGTTAGTTGCTTACATTGTCATCACCATTCTCCGCCACCTATTTCATAACTCACAAAGTTATCATGTCTAGCACCTCAAGTTCTTCATCAACCCAACAAGGTAAGGTTTATAGATAAACCTTTTTACTTCTATCAAACTTGTGTTATCCACCAAATTATCTTCACAAAAAGATTTACCATCAAACATTCCACCATAACCACAACCCGACACTCATAAGCATCTTTGCCTCTGTTGTCATAAGTCAAGTGAATTTTGTAATGAAATGCGTCTCATTCTCAAACACATCCTTACAACCATTAACAACCTCGCCACCAAAACCAACCACGATGATGCAAGTAGTAGGATTATACTTTTTGGCATTATCTTACTTCTAGTTTATTTTTCTAGGAGTTTATTTTAGAGAATCATTTTATATTCACATTTTTTTCATTATGGGTGTATGACATTTTTAGTAGAAGATTACACCTCATAATATGTTTTGTTATTTGATCACGACTCTTTTGTGGTTATATTATTTATATATTGCATCCTATATACATCTTATTGTAGACGGCGTCATCGAAAGACGAAGTATATATTGCACTAATCTTTTCTTTGTAGGTTCGTATTCATATATACACTTTAATGTGTATGGTATTCTTGTCTGTAGACAAAATTGGCTTAAATTATTTTTTGAAGGGATATACACATTGTTGTATATGTCATCCACGCATACGGATGAAATTTTCACTGATAATCTTATTCTTTTTAAGATCACTCATATACACGATGTCGTACTTGGCATACTTGTCTCCGGACAAAGTTTGCAATTATTAATTTTCTTTTGTAGGTTAAAGCATATACACTTTATGGTATATGGAATACTCATCCAAGGATGAAGTTTGCAACGTTTATTTTTCTTTTGTAGTGTCATCTTAATGCCCTCGAACAAGGGGGAACATTCGTCAAGCAATCGTAATGGGTCGTCTATACACTTGTTGTATATGACATATTTGTCAACGGACAAAAGCTATTATTGCACTAATTTTTTTTGTAGCTTTTTAATCGTATCTTGACACCTCGAGCAAGGGGGAGCATTCATCAAGGGGGAGCATGCACACATTCATCATCTCTTTTACTCTTCGACAATCCTTTGTGTTTTGACCAAAAGGAAGATGTCATTTTCTTCATCACATAGTTCTCCTATTTTATTTATATATATGGTGCACATAACTAACCTTGATGTAGGTTTACCTCTATTTTTTATCCATGGATCCTCTATAAAACAATGGCAACAACCTAGAGGATGCAACAACCATACAGGATTGAAGTAGAAAATTTAACTTCACCAGGGATGATGCAAGCTTACCTTTTCGGGAAGAAATTAAGTTAAACTTCAAGGACACACCCTTTTTATTTTGACAAAAGGGGGAGAAGAGTGTAAACGGAGAAGGTAATGTAAAGGTATTACAGGGATACAAGTAACTTTTAGATTTTACGATATATTACGTTTACATATTTTGTCATCATCAAAAACGGGGAGATTGTTAGTGCGAATATTACGATATTTAATCTACACAATCTCGTTAGTTTTGCTGATGACAAACATGTAACTTGTAATACATAATGTAAAATGTAAAAGTTACTCGTAATCATATTTTGTCTCAACATACAACAACACCTTTCAACGTCTCGAATCCTCGTATGCCACAACACAGGTATGTACATGTTTGTTATGTGGCATTATGATCAAACCTCTCAATAAACCAAATTTACTTGAACTTTACATATTTTTAGAATTAACTAGCACACTTTTAGAAAGACTAGTTTACTTTCATTTTTACATTTGTTTGAATACATTTGTTAAAAATCACTTTTAATTTATATTTAAAGAAGTTGACTTTGATGATGTGTCACTTCAAGTATCTTGCATATCTAAAAAAAATCTTTAAAGATATACATTGGATTTAGCAAGATTTGATATCATAAAATCTTACCAAATCTAAATAAAATCTTTGAAGATTACATTGTATTTCATAAGATTTTTTATCACAAAATCTTTCAAAATTTGGATTTGATACACTTTGAGCCGGTACCCTATATTTACACTTGTCGGTACCTTTTCAGAAAGGTACCATGGGAACCGGTGAACAGTGCAAGAATTTGCATTAAAAAATAGCAAGCCAAATCTCACTATTTTTTAATCCTAAATACACACATATTATCTCTAGTTATCATACACATTTAGATCTGTAGGAACACACGCATTAATCATCCGCATTTGCATACGATCAAAATGCTCTAACATTTATTTTGTTGTAAGCATACTTCCAAGATGATCCACCAAAGCAAGCCTTAGAGATCTTGCCATTTCCATCCACCACAAAGCATATACATATGAAGATCTACAAGATTGGATATCTCATCATCAATCATCCATTTGAAGGCTTCCTATTAATGGAAGTTCATTTAGATTAGTCGTTTATATCTATTAGACACATTGTCTTAGATCATCATTGTACTCACATTTGTATCATTATCTTGTATCACCAACTAGATTAGATGGTTTATGTATTTGTGTTATAAAACACAAGGTTCGTTTTATTAGGACATAAAAATAACGGGTTTGGGTTGGTTCTACCCGGAGTGTAGGAACATGGTCTTTAGCTTTGTATCGGATAAAGTGTAAGCGACGATAGGTTGGTTCTACCTTAAGCTAGGACTTGGTATTTAGCTTTGTACCGAAAAAAGTGTAAGCGACATTGTGTAAGGTTTTCTTTGCCAAGAAGAGAGCTTGTTGATCTAGTGGAATAACTCTCGAGTTGGTTACTCAGGGAGTAGAAGCACTTTGCAGCTAAGAGAGCAGAAGAAAGGAGAAATAGACCACCTACAAAAGCTCAACAAAGGAGTATAATGTGTACCTATCTAAAAAACATGACATGATGGAAGCCCAAAGACTTGAAGACTAAGTCCTTTGCTAATGTTCAAGAGTTATTTGATAAAGCAATGAAAAGGGTAAACACATTTGTTGATATGGACACAGAATTGATGGAAGGAAGTGAGACAAGAGAAGAAAGCAGTTCTAAAAGAGCAGGTGATGAGCTAGAACAAGAGCCTTCAAAGAAGCAAAAAGTGGATGATGATAAAGAAACTGAAGAGCTTAAGCAATGTATGGAAATCATTTCAGATGATGGAGATGATGTAACTTTTGAAGCTATACCTTTATCTACTAAATCTCCAACCATTGTTGACTACAAGATCTACAAAGAAGGGAAGAAAAGTTATTTCCAAATTATTAGAGCAGATGGTAATTCTCATATGTATTTAACTTTTGGAAAGATGCTTAAAAACTTTGACAGAGAAGATTTAGAAGTTCTTTGGAGTATAGTCAAAGCAAGATTTAAGAAGACAAATCCAGTGAATTACATGGATATTTTCTTAAATCTTAATTTAAAAACCGTGTTTGAATATCATCTTAAAGATAGTGTATGGAAGAATCAAAAAGGGTTAGTTAAAGTGCTGAATTGAAAGCTTTATGATTCTTGTTGAGTTTATTGTGTGACAATGCATAACATACTTTATTATCTGTTGGTTGAGAAGATGTATCCACTTACAAAGCACACACTACATCAGATGTTCAATGATGTAAAGCTCCAAGTTGATTATGAGTGTGAAATGGCATTTGAGCTTCTTAGATTGGTCAAGAAATAGCTTAAGGAAGGCTATGTACCTCAATGAAGTGTTTAGAAGCATCCTCCTGGTGATTGATGAAGCTTTTAATGAAAAAACTTGATGATTTTGAAGATATTTACTGCTTCTAAGCATAAATTAGTGTTGTTAGTAATCTTAATGAAAAATATGCTAAGTAGTTAGTATTGCTAGTTACAACTGCAAGTATAAGTTACTACTGCTAGTGTATATTACTACTACTAGTTACTACTGCTAGACTAATGTTAGTACTGCTAGAGTAATGTTAGTACTGCTAGTGTAACTTAGTACTGCTAGTGAAGATTGAAGAAAACTTTCTAAGTAGTTAATGCTGCTTGTACACAGTTAGTGCTGCTGGTACAAAAGTTACTACTGTTGGTGTTGAAAGTTAATATTGCTGGTATAAAAGTTACAATTGCTGAAAGATTACAACTGCTGAAAGGATAAGACTGCTCAGAGAAAAGATAAAGATTTCTTATGGGATATGTATGAGATATTTTTGTAAAAGATACGTATAAGTTATTTGTTTAGAAGATCATGATAACTTATAAAAATATTGTAATCCTATTAGGACTCTTTAGTGTATAAAAGGAGGTCCTAGGGTATAGAATTCTATGTATCAAAGTATCAAAAATGAGTCATTCATAGAATCGTCATAGCTTCAAGGTTTTGTAACCCTAATACTAGGAGGGTATTCGTATTATTTGTAATAATAATATTGGAGCTTTTATTGTTGAATTATATTGTTCTTGTGTTACTTTGTTTCTCTTGAAGAATTTCTTATCTTTATTAAGATTATGATTCAGGCATATTCTTTGAGTTTTTCAAACAAAGTTTCTATCATAAGTTGTGTAGAATTTATCTTACATAACTAAACCTTACACAAGCTAAGGAATTCAGGATCCATTGAAGTGGGATCAACAACTCCCCAGCAGAATGGAGTCGTCGAATGGAGAAACCAGACGTTAGTGGAGGCTGCTAGAACAATGTTGATTTTTTCTTATACTATGTTATTCTTATGGGCTAAAGCGATAGCTACTGCGTGCTACACTCAAAACTATTTCCTAATTCATCGAAGATTTGACAAAACACCATACAAGCTTATTAACGGCAGAAAACTGGATTCTACGTTACTGGTGATAACAATAAGATAAAAGACTGTGTTTATTTAATCATGTATTACTCCCTAGATTGCTTCTCCTAGTGTTGTTGCCTTGTCACCCTTGTGATGATCTGTGTAACTATTTCCTAAGTCATGAACGAATTACACGAACCCGCCGTCTACTTAGTATTCCGCTAGAGCAACGCACACGTAAGGTAGTATGAAGACTATTACATGGCCCCTAGGAGTACACTAAGTGCATGTGAAATATATTAAAAGTGGATCAACCATATTAGGGGGCAAGGTAGTATGAAGACTGTTACCCGATGGTATCCTTTCTACACAATCATGTTTCCCTAGACATATCAACAGCGATACAGACAAAAGCTGGTTTTCTAGAGCCTAACATGCACATCCATCACAAGAAGCAACACCACTAAGATCTACATTCTAGGTTTCATACAATCATAAATAAACATAATAGAAGGTTTAGCCAAGCATATTAAAGATAAAGCAAGAGCATAGATAGATCAAACAACACATAGACATATTGAATGATTAAATAAACCTTACTTGATTAAAACATGAGTTGGAGGAAGTACATTAGGGTTTTTAGGCCCAAAATTCATCCCTAACAACTGCTAAACAAACTAGGTTTTGTACCCTCTTTTTATTCTAAAGTTACACACTCAAAACCCTAAATTTAGGTTTGAATATATAGGAAAAACATTGTGACGACGTCGCATTTTAATCGTGACGCCGTCATGAAAGAGAATATTTTAGATAATGGGCTGGGTTGTATAGTTTGATGCCGTCGTGGAATCTTGTGACGCCGTCTTGATCTTCGTGGTGACGGCGTCATGTTGTATCTGTGACGCCGTCTCCAGCCACTATAGAGAAATTCTTGATCAATGTTAGTGTAGGTCCGTAGTCTTGTCTGTTTCTTCTCCAAGTGAGCCCAAGTCACGTGTAATTCTTCCAAATGCCCTCCAAATGAGAAATATCTAAAAAGGAACGATTAAGTACCTATTTTGGGCATAATTGCATGATTTAGGGGGTTAAACGACCCTGAAAAAGTGTATAAAATGAAACCTCATCAAATACCCCTACACTTAGGATTTTCTTGTCCTTAAGCAAATGGGCTTTTCTACCTAGACAATAACTAAATTTTCCAAACGTCTCTTTATGAGCTATTTTCTATGATTATGACTGTTGATTCATGAAGTAATACCCTAATTTAGCTTTCGCTGCTATGTGAATTATAAGGGTGTTACAATCCTACTTCCATGAATCTTGAATTCCTTAGCTTGTGTAAGGTTTAGTTATGCAAGATAAATCCAACACAACTATGATAGAAACTTTGTTGATAATACTAAAGATTATGCGGAATCTAATCTTTAATATAAGAAGAATTCTTCAATGAAAAGTAACACAAGAACACAATTTAATTCAACAATAAAAGCTCCAATATTATTATTACAAATAATACGAATACTCTTCTAGTATTAGGGTTACAAAATCTTGAAGCTATGACAATTCTATGAATGACTCAATTTGATACTTTGATACATAGAATTCTATACCTTAGAACCTCCTTTTATACACCAAGGAGTCCTAATAGGATTACAATATGTTCCTAAGTTATCATGATTTTCTAAATAAATAACTTATACGTATCTTTTACAAAAATATCTCATACATATCCCATAAGCAATCTTTATCCTTCCTCTGAGCAGTCTTTATCCTTTCAGCAGTTGTAATCTTTCAGCAGTTGTAACTTTTATACTAGCAGCATTAACTTTCAACACCAACAGTAGTAACTTTTATACCAGCAACACTAACTGTGTACAAGCAGCATTAACTACTTAGAAAGTTTTTCTTCAATCTTCACCAGCAGTACTAAGTTACACTAGCAATACTAACTTTACTCTAGCAGTATTATCATTACTCTAGCAGTACTAACATTACTAGCAGTAGTAATATACACTAGCAATAGTAACTTATACTAGTAGTAGTAACTAGCAGTACTAACTACTTAGTATATTTTTCATTAAGATTACTAACAGCACTAATTTATGCTTAGCAGCAGTAACTAATACCTTAACAGCAGTAACTTCAAGAAGGCTTTTAATCCTAACAATCCTCCCCTAAACTTGATATTTATCTTCAAAATCATTAAGTTTCTTCATTAAAAGCTTCATAATCACCAGGAAGATGCTTCCAAACACTTCATTGAGGTACATAGCCTTCCTTAAGCTGTTTCTTGACCAATTTGAGAAGCTCAAATGCCATTTCACACACATAATCAACTTAGAGCTTCACATCATTGAACATATGATGTAGTGTGTGCTTTGTAAGTGGATACATCTTCTCAACCAACATATAATAAAGTATGTTCTGCATTGTTACACAATGAACTCCACAAGAATCATAAAGCTTCCAATTCAGCACTTTAACTAACCCTTGTTGATTCTTCCATACACTATCTTCAAGATGATGTTCAAACATGGTCTTCAAATTAAGATGTAAGAAAATATCCATGTAATTCACTGGCTCTATCTTCTTAAATCTTGCTTTGACTATACTCTAAAGAACTTCCAAATCTTCTCTGTCAAAGTTTTTGAGCATCTTTCCAAAAGTTAAATACATCTGAGAATTACCATCTGCTCTAATAATTTGGAAATAACTTTTCTTCCCTTCTTTGTAGATCTTGTAGTCAACAATGGTTGGAGAGTTGGTAGATAAAGGTGTAGCTTCAATAGTTACATCATCTCCATCATCTGAAATGATTTCCATACATTGCTTAAGCTCTTCAGTTTCTTTATTATCATCTACCTTTTGTTTCTTTGAAGGCTCTTGTTCTAGCTCATCACCTGCTCTTTTAGAACTGCTTTCTTCTCTTGTCTTACTGCCTTCTTCTCTTACTTTACTACCTCTCACCAATTCTGTATCCATATCAACAAATGTGTTTACCCTTTTCATTGCTTTTTCAAATAACTCTTGAACATTGGCAAAGGACTTAGTCTTCAAGTCTTTGGGCTTCCATCCTGCTATGTTTTTTAGATAGGTACACATTATACTCCTTTATTGAACTTTTGTGAGTGGTCTATTTCTCCTTTCTTTTGCTCTCTTAGCTGCAAAGTGCTTCCTCCTTTTCTCCAAGAGTTGTTGAAACAGTTTAGACTTTTCTTTAACTGTCAACTCTTCTTGTTCCTCTGCTTGCAGCCTTTGAGCTAAATCATAGTCAGTCTCAATCTTTTCTTGAATATCATTTCATTGTTCAATTAAGGCAGTATTAGCTTCTTCTTTTTCTCTTGCAATCCTCTCTTCCTCATCAAATTGAGCTTGTAGCCTTATAGCTTCTTGTTCATCAAAGAGAACTTGATCTTTCTTCTTCATCTTCAAATGTTCTTCAACCATGATTCCTTTACCCTTGTCCTTTGAAGAAGTTATTTGTGTAAATGCTTACTCCTGCTCTTGAATAACAAGCCCTTTAGCCTTAGGTCTTGTAACAGCAGTTGTAGTTATTATAGCAGCAGATGTAACATCCTTGGGTTTAGTACTCTTTTAGTTCTGCCAGTGCTTGAGCTAAAGTTATGTCAACATCAGATAAACCTTTGACAGCACTAACTGGAATTGTACTTGTAGTTGTAGGAGCATTAACCACATGCTCTTCAGTTTCTACAAACACCTCATCACCATCAAGAGCAAGATCATGCACTCCAAACATATCAGCATCATGAACATTCTCCAGGGTGATGTCTTCATCAGCATCAATATCATGAATTTCCCTCCCCTGTTTGGATACATCCTCCTGATCACCCAAACTAGCTTCATCATCTGAGGAATCAATTCTAACAGACAGACCAACCTTCTATAACCTTTTAAGACCATGAGTTCTTGACGTTTTCTTTCTCTCTAGCTTCTTGACTCTCTTTTTTAGACTTGTAATCTCCTATGCTTGAGCAGTCTTTGTGTTTTCTAGGTCAAGTACTCTTTGTTGTAGTTTGGTACAAAAATCTATCAATTCCTTAAGTTGCATACTATCCTCACCACTTTGAGGTGTGTTAACTCCTACGAGCAGTGGATCATTGGAAAATTTAGATACATTCTTAGACCTAGTCTGAGCAATGGTATTACCCATGGTGTCTTGGCGCCTGTTACCACCACCTAAACTAGTTCCAATGGAACTTGGTTCATTAGGTGTTGCCTTGGATTGGGTCTTAGAGATGTTACCTCTGTCCAGCTCTGCATCTAAGCCAGTAGCAGTAGTAGTAGCCCTTTCTAAACTATCATCCCTCTCCTCATAGACAGCCTCTGTTGTGGAATTAGCAACCACAGTCTGCTTCTTGCACTGCCATGAAATCAATCTACACCCAAGAAATTAACAACCTCCCGTTGTAGACTTCCTATCCAAGCTTGCTCCAGTATAATCACTATCGGTGTATGCTACCAAATCAAAAGGTGAATATTTTGGATACCAAAGGCCTAATTTAGGTTGACCTTTTAAGTATCTAAAAATTCTTTTCACAGCATAAAGATGTGATACTTTTGGGTTGACTTGGTATCTTGCACAGGCACATACTGCAAACATAATATCAGGTCTTGAAGAAGTAAGATACATCAATGAACCAATCATTGATATATATAAATAAACATCCACTTCTTCACCATCTTCATCCTTGAGCAAAGGCTTTTAAGTTTCCATAGGTGTGCTTGTTGTCTTGACATCAGTAAAAACCAAATTTCTTTAAAATCTTAGTCACATACTTGTCTTGACTGATAAAAATCCCATCTTCCTTCTGCTTTACTTGCAGTCCTAAGAATAATGTGAGTTCACTCATGAAACTCATGAAAACTTCATTTGAATCATCTTCTCAAACTATGTGCATAATGGACTTTTTGTAGACATCATTTTTAATTCTACTTACACATTGAACTAACAGGAATATAACCTTGTCCTTTTTGAATAACAAAGTTATTTGTCTATCTTTCCTCTCCTGAAAACCCATTGTCTAACATATAAGTGACTAGGTTTCTTACCAGCTCTTGGGACTTTGGGAGCTTGATGTAGTCCATAAAGTACCTTTTCTACTTTGTATACTCTATCAGGGAAGTCTGGATCTTCAAATCCTGGTGGTTGACAAACATAGACTTCCTCTTTAATCTTACCATAAAGAAAAGCACTCTTGACATCCATCTGGTACACCATAAAGTCTTTAAATGAGGCATAGGCTAAAAATAGCCTAATTGCTTCAATTTTGGCAACAAGAGCAAAGACTTCATCATAATCAATCCCTTCTTCTTGTGCGTACCCTTGAGCAACCAACCTTGCTTTGTTCTTTATCATAATGCCTCTTTCATCCTTTTTGTTCCTAAAGACCCATTTAGTGCTAATAGCCCTTTTGCCATTTGGTAAATCCACCAAGGTCCAAACCTTTTGTAATTTGAATTGTAGAAGCTCGTCTTGCATAGCTTTAATCCATCTTGGATCCTTCAATGCATGAATTATCTTTTTGGGTTCTTCTTGTGATAGAAAGCAAGCAAATAAGCAATTTTGAAAGTCTTTATGTTTTGTTCTTTGCTGGACTGAACTAAACAAACCATGTTCTTTCAAATTCTTTGTCATTCTTCTTGTTTGAGGTGCTGAATTCAAGCCTCCAATAATTTGTTCAACTGGATGATCTTTGTGTATTCTTGTAGTTGGAATAGGACTGACAGGCATAAATGTATTCAAATTGTTAATGTCAGCCTCTGCACCAACATCTTCAGCATCATAAAAATAAACAATATCTTCAAATTCAGGCATATTTTGATCATCTGGAAGTTTAATGCTTGTTTTTGCACCAACGACATTAACTTCTATGCCAGTAGCATTAATAGTTGAACTAGCAATATTAACATTGTTAGTGTTGTTTCCATCACTAGCAGTATTAATATTGTTATTGCTATTAATATTATCATCCTTTTTCTCTTGATCATTACTTGACTCATCACCTTATTTTCCTTGTTCTTTAGTAACCTTCTTTTCATTATCTCCTGAAGGTTTAAATCTAGCATCAGGAGAAATCTTTGAATTTTAAGAGAGTAGTGGATCAGCAGGCCATAATGGTAGTAGAATGTAATCTTTTCCAGGTACTGTCTCCCTTCTAGCTTTACCTGCATCATCACATGCTTTTGTACCTGCATTACCATTAGACTGATTTCCTACAACAATTGGCTTATAATTCATTGACTTTGTTAGTGCATCAATATCAAAAAGCCAATTTGGTCCACTTCCTGCAATATTAGGTGTATTCTTACTAAATTGGACATGCAGGTTCTCTTCAACTATCCTAGTTCTACTGTTGAATACTCTAAATGCTTTACTATTAATTGAGTACCCAACAAAGAATCCTTCATCAGCCTTACCATCAAACTTGCCTAAGTGATCTATGGTATTGAGAATTGTAACAGGACACCCAAATGGTCTCATAAAGCCTAAAGCTGGTTTTCTACCAAGAAAAAGTTCATAAGGGGTCTTGTTATGAGGCTTAGTTACTAATACCCTATTTTGCACATAGCAAGCAGTATTAACTGCTTCAGCCTAAAAAGTAGTAGGTAGCTTAGAATTCAGCTTAGCATTGGCCTATCAGCTCAATAGAGTTTCTATTTTTCCTTTCACTACTCATTTTGGTAAGTAGTTCTACCTACACTAATTTCCTCTTACTATATTTTCTCTCACAAAACTGGTTCATACTCCTTATTCTTGAACTCATCCATATCACACCTAATACCTTAACCTTTGGATCTATAGATTTTCGAATCCAGTTATAAAGACTTAAAAATGCCACTATCTCAACCTTAGTAGCTAGAAAGAAAAAACCCTAACTAAAACCTACTGTAATTCATAATGTACAACTCGGCAATATACCTTTGTCATTAAGAATTTAAGAAATGGTTTGATCAAACAAATCCATTTGCATCATAGTAAAGTTGGCTGATTAAACCTTACTGTTTTTTGGACTTCCAAGAAGCTTCTAGTTTGCTTTTCTATTGACAAGCAACACATGTTTGATCATTTTCAAAAAGTTTTAAAGGTAAACATCTTACAAGATTTCCCTTAACTAGTTTATTCTTAGTTTTAAAATTTATGTGTCCAAGCCTTCTATGCCAAAGTTTAGATTCATCAGATGTAGCTTTTTCAATAGACAATTTAGACCTCTTTAGGACAATATTCTTTTAAAACAACACTATACATATTGTTTTCATCTAGGAACTTTAAGGTAAAACCTGACTTTCATCAGTTAACGTTAAAGTTTGGAGATAACAATACATTTCCAGTGTCATCAGAGAACACAAATTCTTTTTTATCACACATTTATGAGACACTAAAGAGGTTAAACTGTAACTCTTTTACAAAATACACATTCTCAAAATCTAAATTACCAGTTTTTATTGTGCCTCTGCTTGTGATTTTCCTTCCTTTGGGGTTACCTCCAAAGGTAACATATCCTCCATCAAATTCTTCAAAGTCATTAAGATAGGTTATGTTCCCTGTCATGTGTCTTGAGCATCTATTATCAATCACTCCTTGATCCTGTAAATCCATTTGTGGATTGCCCTGCACATAAGGTAAGAAAATCAGTTTCTTTTAGGGACCCAACTTGTGCATCAATATAATTAAATCTTTTAAATTTCATTGATGCACTATTGTGTTTAGAAACATGGTCTAAAGCTTTAGTCTTTGGTTTCCAAACCTAACATGCTGAGTCCTTAACAGCATTAACCTGGTTTCCCTTAACAGCATTAAGTACTGCTTTTGGCCTAGCAGCATTAACTACTGCTTTTGGCCTAGCAATATTAATACTCTTATCACTAACAATATTAACCCTCTGATTAAAATTACTATTTTTAGTTGCTGTTTTATTGTTTATGGGCCTTCTAACAGTTGAATGTGATTTATTAAAAACATTTATCATTGATCTTGCAATATTCACTATTATTTTGAGTTGAGCAGTATTAACTGGTCTAGCAGTAGTAAGTGATACTAGACCAGACCTTATTAATACTGCTTTTGGAACCGTGTTCCTTTTAGGACTGGGGTGAGACATTCTAGAAAAATTCTGATGATTCACCCTTTAAGTATAGTTCCACACTTGTTTTACCATCTTTTTATTATTAAATTGTCTCTAATGGCTATCACAATCATATTGCAGGTGATCAAAACTTCCACAAACATAGCAAGCTTTGTTAGTCATCTCAAAATTACTTCCTAATCTTTGAGGCATCATATTATTCCAGTTTCTTTGGTTTCCTCTAGGACTATGGGTGCTCTTCCTATTTTGATTACCTTGTTTAACAGTTATTTTCCTAGGGGTTTTTGCTTGCTCTTTAGATTTAACAAACTCTATTTTAGCAAAACTTGGTTTAACTATTTTCTTTTGAATCTTTGCCTGAGGCATATCTTCTTCCTTACTATCAGACACCCAATTCTCAATAATTAGAGCACCATTATTCTTCCTAACAACCTTAGGCTTATCTGCACTAGCCTTAGCTTCACTAGTCTTAACTACAGGCTTCTTAACTGTAGGATCACTAACTATAGGCTCATTTACAAACTCCTCTAAACTAGAGAATGACAAATCAGGTTTTAGAGGCATAAAGTTTCCTGTATAGGGAGGTGGAACAACATTATACCCTAAACCTATTTTGCACTTATCAACTATCTGACAGTCTATTAGTTTGCTTAAGCTTTTAGATGAATTATCAAGTTTTTCTACTGTTAGCTGAAATTCATCTTTTTGTTTTTGAGCCAGTTCCAACTTTCTCCTAAGCTCTGTAATGGCTACTTCTTTTACATAAATCTCACATTTTAAGAGCTTGATATCTTCTTCATAAACAGACTCATTTTTCTTATAAACTATAAGTCTTGCTTCTACAGACTCTAAACATGTTTTATACGTAATAGCATTTATCTTAGATGTCCTTAAGTCTTTTGATAGTTGTTCATTTTGTTTTTAAGAATTTTAAAATTTTCCAAACAAGATGATGAACAGTTAGAATCATTAGATACCTCAGAATCAGAACTTAAAGATGAGTAGGCCATTAGTGCATAATTTGTTAGTCCTTCCTCTGCTTGATCACTCCAATCATAATCACCAAGACCATCACATGAGATCAAAGCATTTGTAGTAGTTGTATCCACTGGCATACTTCTTCTTGTACTTTCCATGTTCCTGTTTTCTTAGTTTCTTAGAGTTTTGCATTCCCTGGAAAAGTGTCCCTTTTTGTGGCAGTTGTAACACTCCAACTTGGACTTATCAAACTCAATGGTCTCAGTACCATTCACAATAAGCTTTCTTCCAGTCTTCTTCAAGAATCTTCGTGTCCTCATTGTTAGCATAGCCATCTGCCACCTCAAGTCTATCTCTTCTAAATCATCAGGATTAATTTGTTACAAGTCCTCATTGTCAAGTTGTGGACTGTTTGCTTGACTTGCAAAGAAAGCACAGATAACAGCATCACTCAAGTTATCAATTGTTGTTGAGTTAAGAGCAGTAGCTTGAGTGCTAGCAGTTGTAACACCATAAGCAGTATTAACTGCTCCATTTGTACTGCTGGTGCTGTTTGAGGACACAAAGGCTATGTTTTGTGTGTTTAAGCTTGAGCTTGATGTCCCTTTGACTTTTGGTTCATATACTTTGAGATTGTTGTAGAGATCATCCATGCTTATTATCTCTAATTCAGGCTTATTCCTCCATACAATAGCATGTGTGTTCCATTCTGTTGACAAACTTCTCAGCAGCTTCTGGTTCACATCTTCTTATGAAAGTTTTTCACCCAAAATCTCCAGCTGACTCACAATCTTTTGAAGCCTATCAAAAGTTTGATCAAGGATCTCTGAGCTAGGAGCAGAGAAGTTTTCATACTACTGCTTTAAGAGATTTCTTTGAGTTTTCTTTGTAGCAGCATTGCCCCCAAATCTCTTTTCAATAGCTTCCAGTAGTGACTTCGCATCCTTAATTGAGTTAAACTTTAATTGATGTTCATTAGGAATGCCCATCATCAAAGTGCTTCTGGCCATCACCTCTAATCTCTTTTGAGCCTTCTCTTCAACAGTTGTAGGAGGTATTACTTTTTCAACACCTTCCATAACTATTGTTATTGGTGCAGAGTTTCCAATCTCTATGACCTCCCATAAAGCATAGTGAATCATCTAGATGAACTATTCTATCCCACATCCTCCAGATCTCAAACTCACCAGGTTTGAGCATTGGAACCTTAGATGCATCCACCATATGTGTACATTCTGAATCTATATCTTCTAGCAAAGAGATCTTGTGTATTCAAACAGGTTCTTCTTATTCAAAGCTTCTCAACAAGCTCTGATACCACTTGTTGATCCCACTTCAATGGATCTTGAATTCCCTAGCTTGTGTAAGGTTTAGTTATGCAAGGTAAATCCAACACAACTATGATAGAAACTTTGTTTGATAATACTAAAGACTATGCGGAATCTAATCTTTAATATAAGAAGAATTCTTCAATAAAACAGTAATACAAGAACAATATAATTTAACAATAAAAGCTCCATTATTATTATTACAAATAATACGAATACTCTCCTATTATTAGGGTTACAAAACCTTGAAGCTATGACAATTCTATGAATCATTTCTAATACTTTGATACATAGAATTATTTTCCTAAGTTATCATGATCCTATAAACAAATAACTTATACATATCTTTTACAAAAATATCTCATACATATCTCATAAGCAATCTTTTCTCTTTTCTATGAGCAGTCTATATCCTTTCAGCAGTTGTAATCTTTTAGCAGTTGTAACTTTTATACCAACAGCCTTAACTTTCAACACCAACAGTAGTAACTTTTGTACTAGCAACACTAACTATGTACAAGCAGCATTAACTACTTAGAATGTTTTCTTCAATCTTCACCAGCAGTACTAAGTTACACTAACAGTCAGTGTTGCAAAAATCGGCCTAGGCGGCCGATTAATCGGCGCCTAGGCTCTAGGCGGGGATTAACCGCCTTGATTTTCACTAATCGGCCTTATTAATCGTTTTGGTCAAAAATCGGTCAACATACCGATTAATCGGATAAAAATCGGCCAAATCGGGCATAAATCGGCTAAATCGGTCAACTCGGTTACGGATAGAAATCGGCCACATCGGGGATTAATCGGACAAATCGGACAAAATCGGCTAAATGGGGAAAATCAGGCATATATTTTCAAAATTTTATAATTTTATATATAAAAAGTCTAATCCGATTAATCCCTGGTTAATCCCCGCCTAACCGATTAATCGCTAGGCGTTACCCGGCCGCCCAGCTAGCGCCTAGCGATTTTTGCAACCTTGCTAACAGTACTAACTTTACTCTAGCAGTACTAACATTACTAGCAATAGTAATATACACTAGCAGTAGTAACTAGCAGTACTAACTACTTAGCATATTTTTTAATAAGATTACTAACAGCACTAATTTATGCTTAGCAACAATAACTAATACCTTAACAGCAGTAACTTCAATAAGGCTTTTAATCCCAACATCTAGACCTAACCATCAGTCTAATGTTCTACATAACCATGGTACTACCAAACTAACGGCGAAATCCCAAATGCCTCTCAACAAGCGACTCCAACCTCCTAAGTCTCCTCCAAGTATCATCACGATCCCTACGAATCTAATGAAACTCCTCCTGAGAAACTGCCATGTGACGACAAAGACTGTCAACACGATCTCTCTCGATATACAACAAACCCTATCAGCCAAACCAGCTCTCTCTTTGCTAGCTATCAACCGACCAGCCTCCAACTATCTCTGAGTAGTCTCAAACTTAGTAATCCTATCAAGAGGAACCTCCGACATGTAGTGAGCTATATCATAAAGAGTACCCTCAAGATAAGGAGCTTATCCTCCAGTAGACTTAAAAATACGACCAGTAACTAATGGATCTACTGCGATCTCCATCATACCTCCCGCACTAGCCTCTGCCTCAAACTCCTCCCCATCCTCCCTAATATCACTAGTAGCAACCTCAGCTCCTATACCTATACTCAGTATGAGCTCCAACTCCATCACCAATACCCAAACCCACAACAGCCTCTGCATCAGCAGTACCAATCTCCATATGCTCCTCTTTACTATCCTCGGATGAGTATGAATCTCTAAACCTCTTGCGAGGTGGTAAAAGATCAACATGAGTAGAGGCTATCGATTTCGGAACATAAGTAGATAATGGTACCAAAGTAGTAGGGGATCTGCATCTCTTGTGAGATGGTCCCGTAGAAAGTGAAGATGAATCCAATGACCTCTTAGAAGATGAATCTAGGGATGACTTTGATGTCGTCGGTGGGTAAAAAGTAGACAGTGGTGCAGACCTCCAACGCATAAAAGCCTTACTACATCGTGGAGTCCTAACCGGGGGATAAATCAACCTAGGTGATGCAACTCTAGTCTATGGTCCTGAATGAGACTGACCTAAAGTGTCGCATCCTGAAGAATGAACTAATGATGAGCCTGATAATGAATCTGAAGATGAACCTGAAGATGAAGAATCCAAAGATGAATCAGAAAAAGATAAGTCTAAAGTAAAGTCTGGTGAAGAATGACGATCCGAAGAATGATGAGATACACGTCTCCATGCAAGTCTACGAGCAGGAAAAGGTCCAACTCTCTTCCTCGCAGTCAACAACTTACGCGGCCTATTAGGATGGGTGCGATAAGGTCAACCAAAGGGAATAGCCTCACCGGGTCGGACAAGAATCGCTGGCCGTCGACAAATCCTGGGTGGGGCAACAACAGGTGCAAGTGGAAACTCAGATGATGGTGTAAGAGACTCATGCCTCTTGGGTCTCTGCTCAATAGGCTCGGACTTACTGTTCGCCTCCGAGTCATCAGAACATACGAAGGGTGAAACCAATGGTAACTCTAGTGCTAGAGGTAAGGAATCTTACGATGAATCAGAATCAGAAAAAGATGAATAATCCACCAAATCGAGCACTCTGGTAGGTGAGATGACAGAAACTGCTCCCACCTCTGGTGCAACTAACGGATCAACAGGTGCAATGGGAACCTCAGCAGGAACCACAAGGATAACAAGGATACTGGTAGGAATAGTGCCAAATAGAATCACTTGTGGGACATGAGAACCCACACTTTCCTCAGATGAATCTGACAAAATAGGAATAAGAGGGGCTGCCATAACCTGCACAAGCAAAAGTTTATATAAATCTCTTTATATGAAACCATGCTAAGTGCGTGCAATGCCGAAAAGTAAGTATGATACAAAATATGATATGGCAAAATGCTGTATAAAGTAATTATGGCAATATAATATATAATTATGTATATATATATATATATATATATATATGTATATATATATATACATGTATATATATATATATATACATGTATATATATATATATATACACATGTATATACATTTTTATATATATATATATATACATGT
>BQNB010020695.1:0-60739 GCA_026074375.1 Tanacetum coccineum | reverse complement strand
TTCCGCATAATCTTTAATACATTCAAGCAAAGTTTCTACTATAGTTGTGTTAGATTTATCTAATATAACTAATCCTTATACAAGATTAAGGAATTCGATCTATTGAAGTGGGACCAACATCCTCCTCCTAGCTCCACCGAGCTGAAAACATAGTGTATCAGCAGCATCAAGCCCCATCTCTATATCACTCATCCTACAAGTGGTCAAAAATTCTAGTATAAACTCTCTAATCAACGGTCCCCTCACCTCGAACAACCTCCTCCATGCATGACTAGTAAACAATGCCTCCCTATCATTCCCAGTATACACCATACTCAACCTATCCCCCAGAGTCTGCCTCATACCCTCTGTCAACCTAGCAAAATCTAACACATGTACCCGATTAACCGGCCTAGCCTATATAGTCTTGAGCCTCTGCTCGTAACTTTGTATAATCCCCTCATCATATCCATCAACCTGGTATCTGAGCAATAGATGTCTTAGGTCATGGTGTGGTAATGGTGCCATATCTGTAAGAAAAATCGAGTTAGTACACATATAAAATATTTTTCAACAGTTTTTATTTCTAAGGTAGTTATGGCGTATTGGGAGGATAACATACGTCATATAAGGATTTTTAATGAAGTAATTAGTATAGGGCATATGAATACCTTGTATGGGTATTATTAGTGAAGATATGATGTATTGGCAGGTGAATACACTGTATAAAAGGGATCACAACCAATACGTCGTATCCACAATAATGGATACGTCGTATAGGGATATTTTGGGAAAAATCTTTGATACGACGTATTCATTAAAAATGAATACATCGTATCGTATCAATAGAGTGAAAAAATATTTGGGTTTTCCCGAGTTTTACCCGTTTGACCCAACGCTTTTAACAATCCCATATTACTAGTTTCAGTATCCTAAAAGAGGGGGCATATAATAGTCATACGACACAAATCCTAATTCTATTCAAACCTTAACCCTAATTCTATTCAAAAAAAGAAAAAGATTAGGATAAACGTACCTTACGATTAAGATTAAGCGAAACGAACAAACTAGGGAATGTGGTTCAAATCAAAGAGGCACGGTAATTTTTATTTTAGATTGAGAGTAAAAAGTGTATGTGAAAGCGAATCTGGCGTATTAGCTGGGTTTTTATACCCACGTTGAGTACGCCGTATTGGATGTTTTTTGTTGACTTAGTCAAAGTAGTTTAAAATGTTTGATACGGCGTATAGATGTTGCCATGATATGATGTATTCATTTGTGGGGCTAAATTTCCAAATATTTTAACAGAGTAAAGAAAACCATACCTTGGCCTCCACATCATTCTTGTGTGAGCAACCATCCTTATAATACCGTTTAGGGTCGAACGGGATGCCAATTGGCACATATAAATTTTTAATGAAATTAAATGGCATTCAATTGATAAAATAATTCCAACTCACGATATTAGCATCCAATGTTATGATAAAAAAATTTCATTGAAAACTTTATCGGTTTTATCGTGATTAGTTTCCAAAAGTTCATTTGATCTTTTAGCATCAATGTTTAATATGCTACTTCCAAAAAGTTATGTTATATCAATATTGTTATTATTGTCCTTGATTGTTTTTGGATTATCGGAAAAAATCACGTTTAGAGGAAATGAGTCATCAAAGCATAAAACATTTTGTTCCTTTTTATTATATTCGGACAATGACGTTTCAAATATATCAATATGTTGAGAACTTACGGAGGGTAGATTTAGTGGTTCCAATTTAGATTTTAGTTCATTATAAACAATGGCTGGAAATTCATTCTCAAAGTCTTTAAAGAAGTCTAAATCATCAATGTAACCAAACGTAGGTTCTGGTGACGGAGATGATGGCAAGTTGACTTTATCATTCTCATCTTCAGAATCCGTTTTTAAATTATTAACATAAATTATTTTACAAGAAAATGAATTTTTGTCAAAAACTACCATGTAATCTTCATTGTCGGATTCGTCGAATGATATTTTAAAGTCAGTTTCGTTATTGTCAAGAGGACTTACCGTAGGTTCACATGATAATGTTGCATCGTCCAAGACTATAGCTGAGTATCCAGTTTCGAAATCTGTGAGGCTATCATCCTTATTTTCATAATATTCCACATTCTCGTACCTGGCAGTTTGCCAATCAAATGTTTGACCTTGTCTTTGAGCTTCTTCTTCTTTGAGTATGATGTATTCTTCCATAGTGATATTTGGATCATCCGTGATAAACCTATGCTGGAAATCGGAAACAAAGAAACGAACTACAAGGCATAGTACTTTATGAAACTAATTAAATAAGCTAGAATTTAAACACATAACACAATTAAAATAATTACAAACAGAATTAAATTAGATTAATTTAAACTAATGGTTAGAAATAATAATAAAATTAAAGGTTAAACTTTTTCGTTCCTCGATAGCGGCGCCAAAAACTTGATGTGATGTCATGTAGGGTCAATTTATTAATTACCAAGTTTTACATTTATATTTAGCTGACTTATCCTAAAACAACACTTTAACGGGCAGTGTACCTGATCAGGTAGAGTTTCATGATAAGTAGGGTGTTGAACACTAAGAGCGAGGTTATTAACCTTATAATCTATCAGTATTTTAATCACTTCTACTTAAGTTAATTCTAATTACTTGTTAAACATATGCTATATACACTTCTAACAGATATAAGGGTTTTCAGCCTGAGAGACTGACACAGGTTTAGTAGTGACAAATATCAATTCAATACACAATAAAAGCAAAAGAAGAAAATAAGAAGATAGAAAAGTGATACAAGCCGAATGATAGAAAACTGTATTAGCCATATTAAATCCAGTTCAGTGTTGGTTTGTTTGTTTTAGTGCAATGATTTACTTATCTCGAAGCGGCATATCATTCTTAAGACTTAGGCGGGACATCAACCTAAGACCTAGACACGATTAATCCTGTCACAAATAACGCATCCGCATAAAGCATCCTTTAGTTTAACTACAATCTATCTTAGGGAATCAAAGCAGTGGTGATCCTGTTAAAACCCTAGCCTATCAGGACTTTACCCACTTATTGCCTGACGGTGTTTTATATACTGGTAGTCCACTATTCGAGTCTTTACTAATTAATTAAGAACATGATTGTTGAAACATTACAGGTCACCTACCAGTCCAACTAAGCTCATAATTTAAAGGTAAAGATAGAACGTTATTCGTGATCCTATTGGTCTAATAATATAAAATACGATATTGGGATCTATCCTAGTATCTAGATTACTTTTTAGCTATCACTAGACCCAGTTGAATGATAGGTCGCATATTCAAGCCCATAGACAAGTATTAGGTGATAAACATAATTAAACAATCAACGATTAATTAAGAAATTGATTTTAAAACAAACCAAACACTTAACTTTCATTAAAATGGCTAATACCCGAGGGTATTAGCCTACAATCATTATAATTATACAAGCGTAATAAAACAATTAAAATCGAACGATTAAGAGAGTAAAAATTACACGATGTCTTCTATGGATTCGTGATCGATGCTTGACCTTGGTGGCTCTTCTTCTCTTTTAGAAATTCGTTTTTTGTGAGTATGGTATAAGGAATATGATATTGCACACTAAAAACTCATTTTTGAGTCTTCTATTTATAACCTCTGAAAAATGCTGGATACGTCGTATATCCCTTGGAGTGCGCACAAAGATTAAGATTAGTTTAATATACATTCCCAAAATACAAATATCTTTGTGTCTCTGAATAGTTATCTTCATGGATACGGCATGTGGCAGAAGGTGGATACGTCATATTGGAAATTGTGAATACGCATTTTCTTGTGAAGACTTGGCGCTGATACGCCGTATCTCTTTTCCTGGATATGGCGTATTAGTCAGAATGGGTCAACCTTCAAATTTCTTCGTTTTAACTCAAAAATATGCGCCTTTTAGCATGTCTTCATAAATCACTCCTCAATTACTGCAAATAACACTTTTAAACAATTAAGTACACATTCTTGCAATAACACTTTCCAAACCAAGGGATTGGTTTTCCTTTGTCAAACGTAGAGGGACTATACTTGTGTGTATGGAAGACACTAGGTCTAGATTGAAAGAGTGGAAGATGAACTTTTTCTTGATAGACCGTAGGGTTATTTCATTTCACATTACCTAGAGGCATCCAGATTCATGTGTTACGAATGATCTTCTGTAACACTCCCATTTTGACAAAAATAGCAGCGGAAGCTAATCTGGGGTATTACTTCATAGTACAATAGTCATAATCATAGAAAACGACTCAAAAGAGTCGCTTTGGAAAAATTTAGTTATCATTCAATATAATATCAGAGTTTTACAAAAGAGAGGTCCCATAATATAGAAACATAAAGTTTGAATGATAACAGTTTTAGCCATCTTCAAGTCCGTGCCACTCCGTGCCACTCCGTGCCACTCCCTGCCACTCCGTGCCATAAGTTGCTCAATTACCTGAGATAAACATGCTAAAAAGTCAACACAAAGGTTGAGTGAAATTCATAGGTTTTTGATAAACAGTTTGAGTACAAGTTCAGTAGTGGGTTACGTTGTTATACACCCATATGAAAAACAGTATTATTGCCTTAAGCTCATGACACCGAAACCTTGGGATAATCAATAATCACAAGTAATTGCCCCAACGGGTGCCTTTGCCAAAACACCCGCATAGTTATTTCTAATGAAGTGCTATTGGTTACCGAAAGTATAGGTACACCAACGGGGAGTCCAGTCCCAAATAGATCTATTCACAACATTCGCGCTCACTCCGTAGAGTAATTAACGGTTCATGATAATGGGGTCTTAATGGCAAAATAGTTACTTAGGCAATAATGTATCAGGATAGCATACAGAAAAATACTTGCATTCATAGTTTAAGCATGTATCCCCCTCGCGGGTTTATGAAACATTTAAAAGAGTTAAATGCGAGGCTATGAACTCACCTTAACAGTACAAGGAAATCTGATTGATGGCAAAAGTATATGAAATGGCCGTTACAACAACCCCGAACCACATTCCGAAAATAAACAAACCGTTGTAACTGACGAAGAAGTTGATAAGTATATACAGGTGGTTAAACAACAACAGCAACGGGGGTTGCGTGAGCTGAAACGAGGTCGTTTAGGTAGTGGAAATGAGGGAAGTGATGGTGTAATCAGTTATAAAGTGGACCCGATTAGTTTAGAAGAGGGGATTATGTTGTCCAATAAAGAAAGTGTGCATCGGGAGGTTTATGTCGATTACGAGTATAACCGAAGGGAGTTTTCCGTTCCTTTTGATATATGTTTAAATTCATATATGCCGACGTGTTGCAAGCAGCCTGTTAAGCAGCCTCCAAGTTTCTTTAAATCGAAATAACCTTACGTCTTCTTCACAAGATCGTTATAAATATTTGTACCATTATGGTATAAAATGATTATATGATTAGTGACTATATAATAGTTGATATATAAATAAATATTATACGTCATTTTCCAGTTGGTGGGGTTTTTTTTTTTTGGGGGGGGGGGGGGGGGGTGGGGGGGGGGGGGGGGGGTGGGGGGGTTGGCTTATAAGTATGAGTAGGACAAGAAAACTTAAAATGAGAAGTAAGTATAACCACACATTCGAAATGCGACGACTTGAATAGTTGCATCTCTATTCATTTAGATGCAGCCTAAAGAATTTTTCATAGCTCAAATTAGATGCATATACATGATATGAGATTGCATCTCATCAAAATAGGTGAATGCTATGTATTTTTCGTGCCTCCTACATTCAAATGTTGTTCTAGTGCTGCTTATTCATCTTTTCACTTCAAATCCAGTTCGAAGCGATTAGACGATGCCTCTAATGAACGGAGATGCATTTAATTTAACTGATGCATTTCAAATTATGGTTACAGTTACTTCTCATTCTACTCAATTGAGAACAAACCTGGTGTCTCGTGCTAGTTTAACCCGCCCTGTTTGGCGACTAGCTCTTTTATAAGCGTTTATGTTAAAATACAATATACATGCTTGTTTGGCAACAATGTTTAGCATTTGGATTTTGTATCAAACGCTCCATTTGAAACCTAGTTTATTAGAAGCGAAGCATTAGCTTTCTAGCATATACGTCATTCTACACATGATTAACCAAACAGTTTATAAATCCAAACAGCCATAGCAAACATCTATTGCCTTCTACTGCTAGTTTTGCCAAACATTAACAGCTTATTATTTGGTTATCCTTAGTTTTGGATTACTGTTATATGGGTCATTTTACTGTAGATTTTTAAATAATCGGAATTTTGCACATCCAAAGCAACAACCAGTCTGCGGGGGTATTTTTTAAGCTTATGTTGTTTCAGCTTATGTTAAAGCTCATTTTCCCGACTTATCTTGAAATTTATTGGCTTATTATGACATAATAAGCTTATAAGCCAATGAGTTTCAATCTATGCTGCAAAAAATGTGCTTATGAAACATAAGCCGAAACGACCATAAAGCCCAAAAATAAGGTTAAACAAACATCGCCTGCATATCGGTTATCTTGCTGAAACTAAAATGATGTTTGGATTGTTAGTTTCAGTCCAAATGAAATAGCTCGGCACCCTCGAGGTTGGGGAGATGCAGACACAAATGACACAAGCGTTTGGGAGAAGACAAGGTTAAAGGAAAGGTTTGCAATTCAAAAATGGTATTTGTTGGGGGATCTGATGGAGGTTTATTTAAAACAGCTAAATTAAGAAGACCCCCAAACCCCAAAATATCCTGCAATGGCTGAATTTTTGCCGCTCCCCCCCCCCGTAACAACCGGGGTAACCCAATTTCCTTATAAACCCACCCCCCGACAGACACAAGCTTTATTGACGTTGATAAAGGATTTGACAGAGAGAGAAACTCAATGGATCGATTGATATGTGGAGATGTTGATTTTGGGAAGACAAATTGCTCAACGAGCTCTTTTTTTGTGTGGTTCGTCTGGAAAGCAGGCAAAATGGATTAGCACCAAACCTTGTATTGCTCAGACAGCATTTTTGGTGTTATTTCAGAGAGATTTTCCAGAACCCCAACATTAGAGTTGGGCTATAGAGCAGAATTTCAGGTTAAAATAACAATCAATTTTTCTATCTTATGCTGTATCATGTGGTTAGATTTTGATGCAAGGCATTTTATAAGTTTTATGGTTACTACATCATACTGACTTTAGAAACAATAATTAAAGATACTATGATCGCTACAAGGCACACTTTAATTCTGCTCGACCAAACAAACTTGTAATCAGGCTGCCTTATATGGTCTTTTGGGTCATGTTTAGATTTTGGCAAGAGGTTGGTCATGAATTTTAAGTCACAGATTAGATCTGTGCTGGGTTGAATCGGGACATTTTTAAGTATGCGTCAAAACAGGCAGGTTAGGTTGACCTGCTAAAACCTCTTTTTTGTCCATTTCTTACAAGCATGAACGTGTTAACTATGATTACTAAAAACAATTTTGAGTCGCAGATTAAATCTGGGCTGGGTTGAAATGGTACAATTTGAAAGTATGTGCAAAACGGTTGGTTAGGTTTGAGCCTGCAAAAACCTTTTTTCGTGTCCATTTCTTACAAACATGAACGCACTTTAATTATGATTACCAGAAACAATATTATTACAGCAGTAATTTAAATTATTGAATAATATGGTTTAGGAGGTTCTATGCCTTAAAAATAGATTTTGAACGACTTTCAACCCATATGACCCTTTCCCCTTTAGCTAATTTTTCTGATTCAACCTATTTGACCCGTTTGAGATTAAACGCATCCCAAATTAACCCATTCACAAAGTAAATGAGTCCATATTACGACCTATAGTCATGGTACTCAACTAGCAATGTCGCTATGGGCCTAACATTTTACAGCATGCAGACCAGAACTGAGAGGGAGGAGTATTTTCATTTGATCCAAAATGGTGAGCTGGATATCATTATTGGAACTCACTCACTTCTTGGCAGCCGTGTCACATATGATAAATTAGGTCTTCTGATAGTTGATAAGAACAAGGTTCTCCTCTTTTTTTTTTGCCATAATATCAAAAATTCAATATATCATTTACCATCAATCATTCATATGAAAATTATAAAATGCAAACATGAGGCAATCAAGTTCAATGTATAACACGTGTTTTTGGTTTACAGAGGTTTGGTGTCAAGCAGAAGGAAATGATTGCTTCATTCAAAACTTCAGTTGATGTTCTCACTCTTTCTGCAACGCCTATACCAAGGACCCTTTATTTAGCCTAAACCTGGCTTTCGTGATTGCAAGTTGACACCATATCTGATTTATACACGTATCTTATGATTTAGGATTGTGAAAATTTGAGCATTCAATTTATCTGTGGAATAAAACACTTTTTTCTTATATAATCTTTCAGTTTGATCTCAACAGCGCCTCCTCAAAGAGTTCCTATTAAAACCCATCTTTCGGAGTATAGTGAGGAAAAGGTTATATCAGCAATCAATTTTGAGCTGGACCGTGGAGGACAGGTTTTCTATGTATTGCCACGTATTCAAGGTAAAAGTGGTTACCTATTCAAATTTGCCTATTGTTGAAAGACACTTCACCCGGGCTCTTTGTATATGCTTTTGCTGTTTTCTTGGTGGTCTAGTTAAATAAAATTTATTACCATTCACAGGTCTTGAACAGGTTTTTAAAATATGGCATTTCGCTTGAAGACATTTCAGTGTTAAATTGCCCTTGCTCATGGACAAGGTAAATATTCGTTTCTGTTATGTGCATAGTAAACTAGTTGCAGAAGGACTTACCATTATGTCGTTGTCCACTGATACTAGATAATAATTACTTTATATTTACCATTATGCAACTTTCGTGCAGCTATATTCAAAACGGCTGGAGAAAACCATGACAAGATTTGTAGATGGAGAAATAAAGATTCTAGTTTCCACAAATATAGTAGAGAGTGGGCTCGACATTCAAAATGCTAACACCATCATAATCCAAGACTTTCAGCAATTCGGGCTTGCACAACTGTATCAGGTTTGTTGTTGGATACATTCTTTCTTGCTTTTTTAGTCAATTTTTTTTATTGTTATCATCAGTCATCACAAGTTATTCGTGAACTTGTTTTTATAATTTTGTGTGTAGTTGCGTGAAGGTGGGAAGGTCAAATAAGGAAGCTCATGCTCATCTATACTACCCCAATAAGTTGTTGCTTTCTCCAGAAGCAAAGGTATGATCTTTAAAGATTTAGATTATTAATGTGAACAAGTAGTGCGTCAAATCTAATTACAAACATATTATTTTTTATAACAATTTTTTGTTTCTTTAGAATAAGATATAGCCATTTTTTATGCATCAAGTATTGGGAGACTTTCGACCCTGTTTAATTTATTTAGTTTTTTTACGCCGTAAGATTATAACATACTCTGATTGCACCGGGCACGTGTGCGTACAACCCAAATTTGCATTAGAGTTGGCATTTTGACATGGATGCATGGTAACATTATATTACTTCGAACTAAAATTGTAAATTCTGCATTTCTTTGTAAATCTGAAAAACTACTGTTGAGACTTGATACAAAAATAGTACTATATACAACCTTTGCAACTCTACAGAAAAGGCTTGCAGCTCTGAAGAGTGTGGTGATCTTGGCAAGCTTGCAACTTGCAGAAAGGAAGACATGACTATTAGGGGTTTTGGTAATATTTTTGGTGTGCAACAAACAGGAGATTTGGCAATGTAGGCATTGGATCTGTTCTTTGAAAATGCTTTTCGAGAGCTTATCCATGGTATCTGTTTCACCTTTCTTTCTATTTCTTATGTGATAATGAATATCTTCTCATATATGCTTTTGCAATCTACTAACATTTTTTGCTCTAATAAATTAATGAAAATCTTGTTTGCTTCTTAATACAGGTTGATGTTCATCCGAACTCGTCCCGTTCCTTACAAATCTGTCAAGAATATCTCATTTCTTATAAATAGTTAATAGTTAAAATGTGTTTACAAAACCTATATTTACATTAATAATTTAACTTATTGAATCACAACGATTTAAATGTTATAACTTGTAATCATAAAATTAAAGACTTTGAGCATTTTTGACCCGTTTGAACCTGTTCCCCTTATTAAGTCAAAACTTTTTATTCCCCCGTTTGAGTTAAAGACAACCAAATTGATCCATTTATCTCTTGCCATATCTAACTTAAACTCTTAGTCAATATGTTGATATATATCTCCATTTTGTTTTATGTCAGCTTGAGTTGGATATAAACCCTCGTCTCTCTTCCGAATACATAAACTATCTGGACAATCCCATAGAAGTAGTTAAGGATGCCGAGAAAGCTGCAACACAAGCATGTGAGTATTGTGCAATTCCACAGTGAATTAAGAAGGCAATATGGAAAAGAGCTTACCTGCTATGGAAGTTTTAACTGAAAAAACTTTATGTGAAGAGAATGCCAGCAAGATATTAGAGGATCATAAAATCTACATTTCAGGGAAACTGTATCAATGACAACAAATATATGAACAGGTATTCAAGATGATAAGAGATGCCATGCTGTCAGACATTCACCGCAATATGCTTGAGTTTCAAGGAGATGAGATTAAGGTACAAGACTTGTTACTTCTTTGTAAATCTGGCAAAATGGGCGGGTCGGACAGGCAGGAAAACATCAAAGCAGTTTTAGGTAAAAAAGGGTAGCTTTTGGTACAAGTCAAATGGGGTCGAGTTGGCCTAAAACAGTTATTGTCCGATAGTAGTATTTTTTTATACCCTATAGCGTAGATTAATTAATTGTATTATAACAAATCAATATTAGTCTAATTCAGGAATAAATGATTTAGGAGGTCTTAAGTCACTTGTGCGATTTCCTGTAGGTTTGACACATTTCTTATTGCTATATAAAAAATTATCAATTTTACCAGTTTGACCCCATAGAGATGAAACATAACCTGAATTGACCCATTCAGAAGTAAATGGATGAATACTGCACCTTTTCTTGTTTCCGTTTCTACTCTGAGATGGGTTGGTGTGATACAGGCGGAATTACTTATAGATCTACCAAATGGGAAGGGGATTCAGGTTCGTTCTTGGATCTTCCAGATTGTTAAGCGAACTTTCATTCTGCGTTACAGCCCTGATTAAGATACAAGAGATGACGAAATGTCACCAAAGCAATCAAATTTATTTGTATATGATGCATAAACAAGCCGGTATGAGGGAACCTAGCTACTTTTGTGTACACATGTGTTTAAACCCAAACCCCGAACAATGCAGCCTTATAGCTGCAATACTATAGTGTGCTATAATGCACAAATGTAAGAGATGCGGAGAATTGGCAAGTGCCTTTTTGATTGTAACAATTAGTCAATTCCGCATGAACTCATTTTTTGGTCATTCGGATGAGAGGGCAAGCAGCAACCCGCATACCCTTTTACGTTTATGGCTGGGGCATAATATATGTAGATGGTAACCGGTAAGTGAGGAGTATACATTGTAACTAATTAGCTCAAGTACCGGCTTATTGTAATTATCATCATAGATTTTATGTATTTTTATCAGTCCTTCAATAGGGAATATTGAAAAGTGATTATTCATTGTTTAATGGAAGTGCTCGACTACTCTTCTAATCGTTTGAAACTTAGAATGCATGCAAAGTAAGCGGAACTTGTTGACCAACATTGGAGCTGTTTTTTGCATGCTGTAAATGTTCTGGGGCGAAAGTAGATTAAGATTAATGATTTATTGAGAAATATTTTTTTGGATCGGTCAATCAGAAGTGTTGTTTCATGTTTTGGCTGGAAGGAATAGTTAGTTTTATCTTTATGAGGCACCTAAAAGTGTAAACTTGACCTGGATCCAACTAAAATAAGAAATAAACAACGTCAACCCCTTAATTAAAAATGATTTGTTCCATATTATTGTAATAGATAGAATGACAGTCTCGTGGTTGGTAAGATAAATTTGTTTAATTAGGGTAAATTTAAAAGAAAGAATAAAAATCTAGCTGGAGCCCTAGATTTAAATAGAATGAATCTTTAAAGATCTGGCGAGGAAGAATTAACCATATGAGAAATTTAATTATTTTTTAATAAAATCAACTCGTATGTAGCTTTTCTTTCATCTTTAAGAGCGTCAAGTACGGTTAACGTTTATAATTATTATAGGCGTCGTCATAAAATAAATATCTTCTCCAATAACATTCATATAACACACCATTAAAAAAACACGCTCTGCTCTCTGCTCATGATCCAAAAAAAATAAAAATAATCTCAAAACGATCGTCATCCCAATAACTATGCACACCTATATAACACATGATTAATCAATGTGGTATAACAACATACTACCACGGGACACAAATATGTATAAAGATACTGGCATCACGTATTTTAAAATTTTATATAATTATACAGTATGTCTTTTTCGCCCTCTCGTATACTTTGCGTACATGCCCTAAAAATATATTCTTAAGTATTTGATCGGTTCGTTAAAGAAAGAAAAAAATATATGATCGGTCATAGCGTAACTTTAGGAAATGTTGCGTCAACTTGCTGTTCTTCTCGAAACACAAAAACTAAAAGTCAAACAAGAAAAGTCGTAAAAAAACTCCATGGGGGCATTTTAGTAAAATGCAACACATTAATTTGGTTTGGTATGGTTATTGTCGCCGACGGCTGGCTGGCTGGCTTGTTGTTGTTGCTGGGTGCGTTGTAAAATCACATGTGCCTCGTTTACCCCTTAAAATTAAAACAAAACAAACAACGACCTGCTGCCTGTCAGCCCCCAAACCCTTTTGGGAGTCAAAATAATACACCCACCCTTGTTTTAATTCTCATTTCAAATTCTTGTTTGAATTCGTACTAGTTCCACGAATAATCTCAATTTTCTCTACATCACCATTTTATAACAATCGAATCATTACATTCTATAGCAAACATATTTCAAATATCAGCTCTTGAAGATTTAATAAACAGCTAATCATCTTGTTTCTAAAGTTACAATTCTTGGACATTGAATCCACGATCTAGAATTTATGTTCCTTTATTTTAACCACCTGATCTAGGTCACCGACACATTCAATTTTCTAAAATTTTGGCCAACTTTATCATCATCATCATCATCATCAAAACTAGATCTTCTTCTTCTAACAATAATAATATCAACAATTTCTGTTTCAACTTTAATTGCCTACTAGTATCACAACTGATTTATTATGCTACTACTGTAATTGTTTGCTATGATTAACTTTAGCTTGTACTTTCATTGAATGCATGTGTTTTTATTTGCTTTGAATAATAAATGCCATGCAGCTATTATTTTTCCGCTCTTTTGGATCACTCGCCGGCGATGGTGTTAGAGAATTATGAAGGTGTGTATATTCATTACGGTTCAATAGTATCGTCTCAATTGTATATTTCCACCGCTGCGCAGAGAGCATATACTATCTATGGGGAGTGGTGATGAGCTTTTATTAATCTTTTCGGCAGCATTGCTATTAACTTTGGAACTAATCTTCTTAAATTGGGTCAACGACGGGTACCTACACGCTTATTTTTTGTCATAAGTTCATTATTGCGTTTTTCCATGTTTCTTCTAGCTAATTATTGTCATACTTTTTTTTAGAGACGTACCTCTATTGTAAGCGTCTTGTAGCTTACGCATTATAATGTTTTCAATTATTTGTGTCAAGACACTTGCATTAAATTTGAACGAGTTAGCTTCTTAACCTTCATGCATTAGCTGTGTCGGGTCTTAAAAGTGCATATATAGTCGGATTCATGTTTAATCTGAGTTTTAAACAAAAAATTGTAGAGAGAAAGACATGCCGTGCTAGGTGAAGGAGTAAATGGAAAGACGATACTTCGGCCTATTATAAGCTTCCAGTCTTGGAGAATTGGTAAAGTGACAGTTTTTTGATGTTTTTTCTTTAAACTGTTACCTTTTCCTGGTAAGTTATGTGTCACGTTGATACCATTTTAATCCGTTTTGCAGGTATACTGTTTTTTGCTTTTGGAAACGCTCTTAACTTTATATCATTCGGATATGCTGCTCAGGTCAGTGTCAAGATGTTATTTTGATCTCTAGGAAACGGCTTATTCAAGATCCGAAGTTCCTTTTTTATAAACTTTGCTTTTCCAAAACATCGTGAAAATAAACATTCATAATCCAAGTCTGTAAAAAAAAGAATTTGTAGTGAAGTGAACTTAGATATATAACAAATTCCCATTTTTAACTAACATTTAAAACATTTACCTGTCACCAGCAATCACATAATTCATTCTATTTCTTATGTTTATTTTGATCTCTAGGAAACTGGCTTATTCAAGATCCAAAGTTCCTTTTTTATAAACTTTGCTTTTCCAAAACATCGTGAAAATAAACATTCATAATCCAAGTCTGTAAAAAAAAGAATTTGTAGTGAAGTGAACTTAGATATATAACAAATTCCCATTTTTAACTAACATTTAAAATCATTTTACACCTATGTCTCGCTATATAAATTATTCCTATTTTCTATGTGTTTATTTTGATCTCTAGGAAACAGGCTTATTCAAGATCCAAGTTCCTTTTTTATAAACTTTGCTTTTCCAAAACATTGTGAAAATAAACATTCATAATCCAAGTCTGTAAAAAAAAGAATTTGTAGTGAAGTGAACTTAGATATATAACAAATTCCCATTTTTAACTAACATTTAAAATCATTTTACCTGTCACGCTATCATTATTCATTCCTATTTTCTATGTGTCTTCTGTTTGAGCAGTCACTTCTTGCTGCATTGGGCTCTGTCCAATTTGTGTCAAACATCGCATTTGCCTATGTTGTCCTAACAAAACATGACTTAAGTAAGCTTTAAAGTTCTACATCATATTTTTCTCCTAGTCATAACTTGAATTGAGTTTTTAACAACAATTTTACCCTTTTCATATGCAGAGTAGTAGTTGCTACGACTTTTATAGTCCTTGGAAATACCTTCCTTGTTGCTTTTGGCAATCACCAGTCACCTGGTATACAACATCGGTTTCATGTCCTCTATTGAATTATAACATTTCTAGTTGTCATTCACTCACATGTGTACAATTATGTCAATATTACAGTGTACACACAAGACCAGTTAGCAGAGAAGTATAGTAACATTACCTTCCTCTTTTACTGTCTACTTTTGGTCGTGGTGGTTATCATGCATCACTACGTATACAGGTTAACACATTATCCTATATAAGATTAAATTATTTCCGAAGATCAGTTTCTTGTAGAAGCTAATTTTTTTTCTAAATTTTTTTTAATGAACAGGAGAGGAGAATGGCTACTCTCTATGCCAGGAAAGGATTTTTCGCCCTACTGGAAATTACTAATTCCATTTTCATATGCGGTAGTTTCAGGAGCCATAGGATCATGTTCAGTTCTTTTTGCAAAGTCCCTGTGAGTTGTTGATTAATGCTACGGTAATCTTGGTTTCTAATTTGGATCATTTGATATTAAGACATCATTTTTCTTCCTCTTTTCAGTTCAAATCTTTTGAGATTGTCCATGTCAAGCTCATATAGGCTGGATAGCTGGTTCACGTATTCAATTCTTTTGTTGTTTCTATGTACTGCTGGATTTTTGGTAATGATTAGTAGCAAACCTGAAGGATATTTTTTTCCTATCGGTTTTAATAATGGCAAAAAAAAAAAAAAAAATTCAAGTAAGACTGTTGTTCTACGTGCTATATCTGATCTGCATGATGGCAAGGTTGAATGAAGGACTAGCGCAGTTTGATGCGATACTTATAGTCCCCATGTTTCAGATAGCTTGGACCTTTTTCTCAATTATTACTGGATTTGTTATCTTTTCAGGAATAGTCAGGTCTCTTAATTCCTCTGAAGTATCCATCTTTATCTTTGATATTATCTCCCTATGCTTGTTAAAAGTGTATGACATTACGTGTTTTTTTATATCAGGTAATGGATATCTTGAGGACAGTTATGTTTATTTTGGGAATGATTTCAGTATTCATAGGGATTTCGTTGCTGGCACAATGAGCCAAAAGGTATGTATGTGTTCCGCTTATGATTACATGCCAAGTCTGAAGTGGAAATATGGGCGGGTTGGGTGACAAGTCAAAATGGGTACATGTCTAGCCAGGCGCCCCTGGTCTGTTAAAATCCTTTCTGTTGAAATCAATAATAACACATATATAGTGAAATTTAAATATTTATAAAACTTAGTACTAAAACAATATATTGTAGCATCAAAAGTATTAGCCTTTAAACCACAGGGTGACTAAGCGGTAAGAATACCAGCCTTCCAAAGAGGAAGTCAAGGGTTCGAATCCAACGGGGAGAAAATAAATTCCCCTTATAAGCCACATAGGTTCACCTGCACCGACTCCGGGCTATCCAAAATGTCGAGTCGGAACTCAGGTAACCCAAAATAAAAGTATTAGCCTTTACAATGGTGAGGTAACTGGTCAACAGCATTAAGTTCGTACAACCTCTGCTCAATCGTTTAATTCCAGAACATTAGAATATCTTAGATAGTATAGCTTTTGTAATCATATTTGATACTTTATAGCTATTCACAAAATTCAAGAAAAAGGACAAAAGGTGTTAGCGGGTAAACAGAATCCAGTCTGACCTGTTTTGACTAGCAAGTTTTTACGGAGTATAACTTTTCATTTGTTTAGTCCATACCGGCCCGTTTGATATGCTGTTACCCCCCAAATTGACCCTTTTTTGTCTCATTGGGGGCCAAAGTGGCCCCTTTTATGTTCAGCATTTGGAAGTTGTCTGATTCATTCTTCTTATCCAGGTGAAGCTAAAGATAGTTCCTTATCATCTGCGACTTTACCAAGAGTCAACACCGAAGTAGAAAGGTTAGTTTGACTTGCAGCAAAAGAATGAAGTCCTCTAGTGTTGACTTAAGAAGAATCAACAGTTGACTAATCTAGGAGTATCTTGAACTAGTTTATTTCCCAAAAGAAACATGTAGGCTTTTCTTTAAACGGAATAACACGAGTGTTATTTTAAAGGTTGATCAAGCCAATTGAAGATTCACCAATCAAGGATTTGAAGTCATTTATGCGAGCATTGGCAGCAAAAGCCTCAGCTGCTGTTACCAGGGCAAAGGTTGTGCGAATTCTCATTCCTGATTGGAATGGAATCAAAAGATGTAATCTGTGAACTTATTTTCTCATATGTTGTAATGTTTTTGGGTACAGAGTACTTGCACATTGTTGCTGGTATGGGAGATGATGCCCCATGCATGGTTCATCAGTTTTTTGCCGAAGCCAATGGTTTTCAACAAAAATAGACGGGATGTCAATGGTTTATGGGGTGACCGGTCAAAGTTGATGTCATTAAGAAGTCCAACTGGTTGGAGTAGGATTCCGGTGGTTGAGGAAAGTGTAAATATGCTGGAGACTACTTCAAGCGGAGAGGATTAGCACATCTCATTTATTGGTTTTATTTGTAATGGAAGGTGTATGTTTGTTGTAATTGGGGAAAAGAGGAAAGAATCACTGCCACTAGGAAGGTGTTGTATAGTTTGATTTGAGTGGGACTGGATTGGAATGAATATGGATGTATATGTTCTTTGATTTTTTAAAATTCTTTTGTTTGCCAAAGGTAGGCTGTGTTTTATATGGATTTGGCTAACGTGTGACCGAAGTGCATATGTTAGGCATTGTTCAATTCCCTTTACACAAACAAATTACTCTCCTTCGCTCTATGTTTCAGCCAGTATTTTCAAAGCTGCTGCTATCTATTTTCCAACAATCTTTTTTGCACTTCCACTTGTTAATACACTGCTTTAAAATGTCAACTTGGGTATCATGGCTAAGGTTATACCTTACATTTTTCTGCAAGCTATCTTAGTCTTTTGTTATGTATTAACTTAAACTTTGTGCATATTTTAGTTTCTATATATCTTTTCAGCGTTTTCCTGATATCTAATGGTTTAACACTAATTATACGGTTGCATGCCCCCTGCTAGAAAGAAAATATGCGTTTGTGTATCTGTCACCGGTTCTCATATTATCATGCTCGTGTTTTCTAGCTACCTTGTAGTCACACCCAAAATAGACAGTTTAAACTCAACCGAGATATATTATTTTTCTTATGAATGTGGAAATTACGGGTGTTATGGAACTAGTTTGTCATGGGTAGTGAGGCTCAAGGATTTTGAGTTAGAGGACATTCAGACGTAACCTCCAAATGCATTAGCGGTTTTAACGAGGTTTATACTTTTGAGCTGAATGAGAAACAAACAATATCTTCAACTAAAACAGATTTAGTGGTTGTTTAAAGTTCTCTTACAAAAAAAAAAAAAAAAGAAGAACAAACTACATCGTATATTTTTGAAAACTAGCTGAAAGCTTACTTTATAAGATTGAAACTTAGTTTTATAAGGTAAAATTACTTTTTCTTTTTCATCATCTCATCCAAACACTTTTGCGAATGCAGTAATTACGTGACTAGAAGAAAAGATAAAGTTGCTTAATCAATGGTTAGGAAAGTATATCGTGAATAGAAGGAATAACAAACAAGTGATCTAATTGACTGTTCTCGCGAGATGATTCGAAATGGCTCGTTAACTTCAGCCCATATAAATGTAACACTGTTATTGTTAATTTGTTACGTTAGCAAGTTGGGTCATTTTCAGTGTCCGTCCCGTGCGGTTATCACCCACCTAAAACATAAATATCTTCAAAGTCAATAACCGGTTGATCAACAAAACCCAACGCTTTTATTTTTATCTCTCTCAATTTTACTTACCTCTTTTGTCTTGTTTTACATACAAAACTTTTAAGTTTTAATCCCCTCTATCTATCTATCCCAAATTATTCGCCCCTACGTTTGCCTAATTATCTCACGGTATATTTCACATTTCTTAATCATACTAGCTTTATTTCATTTCATTCTATAATTATATCAAATTTGACTTGTGTTAAGTTTTTGACCTATATTTTGATCCTATCTTCTACGATATTCATTACATATATTATCTTAGATCTAGGATTCTATATTTCAATCATTATATTAATTGTTAGCAGTTTAATACTTTTATGTTATATTTCTAATGATGAAGCTAGGTTTTAAGGTTTGCGAAATTTAGGACTTGAAAAAGGTTGTTGTATATGATGAGAAATGGAAATGGTCCGTATGAAGTGCATTCTTCATCGGATCATTTACCGAGTGTCGGTGAAAGTTCTAGTTCGACTTCGTTGAGTAGTCAGCAAGATGTTGAGGAGATGGGATGATTGCGGCTGTGTTGTCGGAAGAGTATGCTAAGTTAGATGGTTCTGTTGGAAGGCGGCTTACCAACCTCGAACCATTGCGTAAGATAGCACAAAGTTTCGCAGTTTATACGACTGTTTTTTTTGGTTATGATCTAATATACCTTTGGTTGAAAATTTCAGCATGTACCACGGATTAATTCCTTTATTCCTAATATAAGCGATGCTAGTATGGATCATCAACGATTAAGTCAGAGGTATGTGTTTAAGCTGCTCGATGTTGTTTACTTGTTTTTATATAAAGCATATTTATTCTCACCGTCAATGCTGAGGATTTGCGTTTTCTATAGGTTACATGTTTATGGTTTATACGAAGTGAGGGTCTCTGGTGACGGAAATTGCCAGGTCTGTGATCTGTCGGTGTCTTGTTTCTTCATGTTTCGGGATACGATATTTCAATTTTTGTTAATACAAGCTTCTTCTATGGGTTTCAGTTCCGTGCAATTTCTGACCAGCTCTACAGGTCACCCGAGTATCATAAACATGTCCGAAAGGAGGTTGTCAAGCAGGTTTGCTCTTGGATCTCAATTAGCTTTTTGTGTGCAATGTAATTGTACTTAGGGGGTGTTTGGCTAAGCTTATATGATGGGCTTATGAGCTTATTAGCTTATATGTGTTAAATAAGCCGAAACTAAGTGTTTGGCTAAGCTTATATGACTGGGCTTATGAGCTTATATAAGGGGGTTATGGTAAGCCCAAACTTTGTGGCTTATATAAGGAGGGGTGGGCTTATATAAGAATATTATATAAAAAGACTTTTATACCCTCATTTAATAATTACCAAACCAATTTTATTTTTATGTACTTTTTTGTCATTTTAACTTATTTATTGTATATGCTAAACCAAACACTTAGCAAGGGCTTATGAGCTCATGATATGTAAGCCATAAGCGGCGTATAAAATATAAGCATAAGCCCAATTCATAACCTTACACAAACACACTCCCTTACATTATGGGTGCAATTTAGGGAATCCACATTATCCAAGGGGTAGATTAGGATGCCTTAACTCCCTTACAAGAAAAATTGTTAATTGCACATTATCGTTTATGCTTAAGTTGTGTTGTCTATCATATTCCAGCTGAAGGAGTATCGCTCTCTGTATGAAGGCTATGTTCCAATGAAGTACAAGAAGTACTACAAAAAAATATCCAAGTAGGCTTCTTCATACAGGGTCGTGACTACTCTTTATCTTTAAAAGAAAATATAATCTAAGTGCATATGACTTGTTTTATTTGCAAACAAAATTTACTGCCATTGCTTGCATTAGGAATTGTTTCATTATTTTTTATATATTTTTTTAACTGAATCCTTGCCACTTGCAGAACAGGTGAATGGGGGGATCATGTTACCCTACAAGCGGCTGCTGATAAGGTCTGTTTTCCTCTTATCTCAGGACATTGGCAGTAGCTATTCAGTTAAAAATATATGTAAACAGAATAGTACTTGTATAGTTGTAATAGTTCAAAGGATCACTTAAGATTGGAAATCTACCAACTTGGAATACTTGCAACTTCTAAAATAAACTAGCCAAGGTACTTATTGTCTTAAATGTTAACCCACAAGAACATATGTGATGGGGTGTGCTAGAATATCATTTTCACTCATTTATTGCTGACGGTGATGTGTTTGCCCGACTTTTAATGCCATTGTTATTGTGTCATCACTGTTTCAAGTGGTCCCTTGTATATGTAAACTAATTTTTGCTTGTCAAATGTACACGCAAATGTTCCTGTGTCTTTGAAATCTCAAGTAATCTATGTTTATGTGATTCTTGAAGAAGTGTGAAATTATTAGATTATTGTACGGCTTTAAGATATTTTTCTTCAGCTAATTTATGTTAGCTGCTACTTGTCTAATTACGTGCAGTTTGCTGCCAAGATATGCCTTTTAACCTCATTCAGAGATACATGTTTTATAGAAATTACCCCACAACATCAGGCACCTCAGCGAGGTATTACATTAGTTTTTTATGTCATCGCTTCAGTTTTGTAAACATACAAAGTCCAGGAAATCAATAAAGAAACTTAGGACAATACAAAAATGAATTTAGAGTTCCACGTAATAATTGTAACGGATGTTGGAATGTGGTATTCTTTTTTACACAGAACTTTGGCGTAAGCTTTGGTGCGGAAAGTGCCACTACAACGCGCGTATAAAACACATCCGAGTGGGCATATGATTGCTTTCGAGTCGAGAAGAATCCTAAAATTGAGGGTGTTAGGCTGATTATATAGCTGCTTGTTTTGCAGATGCTGTGGTGCAGCAGAAGCCAAGGAAGAAGCACTGGTTGTTCTAAGGAAAGAGGTTACTATATCTGGAACTATATGCATGCAGGAGATTGTGAAGATTCAGACATTTCTTTTTCTTATTGTTTTTTTGAATGTAGTAGCATAAAATTCTCATTTATGTTCATCTTTATACACAATACCCTTATAAACCATGTTTTAACTGTCAGACAACAGCGTCATGTACGTTTATGTGCAAGTTTCCCGTTCATATATTATAAGAACTGCAATTCACTGTTTTAGAGTGTTTACTGCAATTCATTGTTTTAAAGTGTTTAGTCTTGAATGTCCAAATTTGCCGTCTATTTCAAGTAATTAAGAGCAAAATTATGCTCTTCAGCCAAAACCCCAAACAAGTTTTCTTTTGATCTGAAATGCACCAACCCAACAAGCTTGTTAGTGTACAGACTAATCCTGGGCACTGTAAACTAGGGGTGGCAATTTCTGACCCGACACGAAACCCGACCTGAAACCGACACGAAAAGCTACAGGTTTTGGGTTTGAATCTAATAGATTTCGGGTCAGGTTTGGTTGACCTATTCACTGTCAACCGTTTATTAAACATTTTGGTATCGGGTTGAGAATAAAAGTAAACGTGTCGACCCGACACCCTTTAAGATTTAGTTCTAAAAATAAAATATTATATTTATTATATGTGTTAAAAATTGGTTAAACGGGTGACCCGCAAACACCGTTAACTATGTTTAAATCCATGTAATTGCCAGCTTTTGTATATAAAAACGGGGTTAGATGGTCAACACGAAACCCCTCTAACATATTCGAACCCGTGTAAACCTATTTAACCAGTCAACCCGAACAAAATATATGGGTTAAATGGGTCAGTTCAGGTTTGTGTAAACAGGTTTAGGGTTGGAACATAGCAGATCCTGAATTATTTAAATGGGTCAGGTTCGGTTGGGTTTTCTGACGCCGCCAACCCTGCAAACAACCCAAACCGCCGCCAACCCGAACCCACCGAAATTCCACCACTACTTATAACTGACTTAAGATAAAGGTCTTGTCAAGGATTTGAAGGGCTTGATATTGGCCGGTCTCAGCTTTCAATTGCCAGTCCCCTCCTATTCAAAATGACAGATCATGGGGCCTTACTAGCCATCAAAAAGAATGTTTGAACACAACAATTCTGCAACTTTTCTTAATATAATGGACAATACTAACGCTAAAGGGATGTTTGCATTAAACATTTAAAAAGAGAAGTCTCATGTGTTGTCACGTTGAGCCCGCCTACTTTACTTCAATATCTGAGCATATCCCCTGGAAAACTCATTCTTCAGCCTTATACGGGAACATAGGTACAAAAGATAATCTGTTAAGATGCAGCTGTAAGAACTAATTAGGGGTACCTGTGATGAAATGGCTTTCGCTTAGGGGTCATTATACGTAAATCTTAGAATAATTGACACTCAGGACATCAAACACACATCCAATCACTATAATCTTATCGTAGTTCAGAACAAAATGCCAAACACCCCCTGAAATCCATATGGCTTGGCAAAGTGTATGCACTATCAGTCCACCAAGGACAGCTTTTCAACTAAAGCTGGACATATAGTTTCACTATCTATGGATTCATTATACATTCTCACATAAACTGATCTCAGCAACAATCCCAAAACAGCAAAATCGCAAGAAAACACGATCAACAATCAACAGAATATAAAACCAAATATGACACACATCACAAGACCGAAAACATTCAATTGTATAGATAGTAACAGGCAAATGCAAATGTGTCAGTGTATTCCCAAAAACCTATATAAAAATAAAGTCAACCTAAATTCAACCAACAAACACAATCACATTAAACCAAACTATCAATTCTACAATACAATCGAACCAGCCAATCATACCCTTAAAATCTGAAGCTTAGACGCAAAAGCAATCGCAACCCAATCAGGCTGCGAAGACGACCATTGCAACTGCTCAATCTCAGCACCAGCGGTATACGCCAATATAGGATCCAACCCACCTTCAACCGGCTGACCCATAGACGACAAATCCCAAATAAGCGCCTGACTATCATCACCAGCAGTACAAATATGACACGAGCTATGCGGAGCCCAAGCAATGGCATTGACACTCGCCTGATGCCTCTGCAATTCCACAACAGGCAAAGTCGGAAAACGAATATCCAACACCACAACTTTAGCACTATCCATAATAATGGTGGCCATATACCTAGGATCCTGTTTATTCCATCCTAACCTAACTAAAGGCGTATCAGGACAGGCTCACACTCTCGAAATAAAAGTACTATTGGCTCCTTATCCTCAAATCAAAAAACCCTAACACTCCACAGCGCCAAACGTAGCGAAAACACCCGACACCACCCCAGAGAATATCAATAAACCTCCTTATTCATGACGCTAAGCTGCGTATCAACCTTCGTCGTCCTCTATATCCCATATCGTACAAGTGGGTATCAATACATGAAGTCCCAAACCTTCTAGATCCAACCCCATCTCCAAAATCAAAACTAGTAACGAGACCGAACAAAAACTCCTATTCCTATTATTATTCAACAAGCTCTTCATCTCAACAACCCCATTATCCACGTCATCCTCGTTGCCAATCCTCCATATCCTTAAAAAGTCAGATGACGTGGCAAGAAGATCAGGTTTTTGGCATTCTTTATCGGGGATAAAAATAAGCTTGGTGGGTGGGTAAGGATGCTCGAAAGAAAGAATAGGGTCGGGTCGGATCTCCCCGATGTGTCATCAACTTGACAATTTCGACCCGGTTTTTGGGTATTGTTTCAAAAAGTGAAGCAATGCTTAAGCGGTATTTTTTGCTTTACGAACGGACCAGTTCATGGCGTAATGTGCCAAGGGGCTTCGTATGTTAGATTTCGGATCTGCGTTGATGTTTTTGTTTGTTTGTTGTCGTCTTATGCTTCGTGGATTTGTTCCGGGTTTGGGGTCCATGGTGGGTGGTGGCTACCATTGTTTTTTCAAGGATCATGTGTTTTAACCTAAAATTGTTGAATATGGTGGATTTGGGGAAATTTGGGGTGGTAGTGTGGTTTTAGATGGTGTACTATTACAAAGATTACACAAATTATTCTCGTTTTAGGGATGTTGTTTATATCAAGACTCTGAGTTTTTTTTTTTTTTTTTTAATCATATAATTCCTCACTTAAACACTATAATTCTATATTTTCTCAAACAGTTTTTAAATGCATTTGTATTTGTGCACTAAAAACTTAGGGGTTGAGCAGTCGGAATATCGAAACACGACCCTAAACCGAATAAGAGAATTTGCAAACCGAGAACCGAACCGGAGTTAACACGATATAAACTAGAAACCGAATCGAATAAGTCGGTTCGCTCAGGTTCAGATCAGTTTTGTGGTTCAACCGACTAATGTCGGTTTGAGCCGAACGAACCGAAACCAAAAACCGCAACCCACAAAACCGAATAACGTACCAAAACCCGAAAACCGAACCGAATAAGCTCGGTTCGGCTCGGTTTGTGGGTCGTCGGTTTTTCGGTTCATCCTTGGCTCAGGCTCCTACTAAAAACTTATGTTTTTGGTAAATATGAAATTTTGATATCAAGTTGGGTAGTTAATTGCATAAAATGGCCACGTGGTATGTCGTGTTTAACGAAAATGGTCCCTCGTCTTATTTTCCGGATCATCTTCTCATGGTTTTGACATGTATCGGGTTTGGTCCCTATTGCTAACGGTCGCTAGTTTTACTAACGAAATGGTGTCACGTGACCATCACGTGTTAGGTATTTGGGTCTTTTCTGGTTTGGCTTATTTGTTTATATTCCCTTTTTACCTTATTTTTTCACATAAACAAAGTTACCACATTCACTCATAAAAACACACACATAAACATGAACACAGAGGTTCGATGCAATAACTGTGGAGCACCATCCGCCATTCGAACATCATGGACCGCAATCAATCCAAGAAGACGATTATATTGTTGTGCAAAAGGAAAGAGTGGGTGTTATATTGATTTTGTAAAAAAAAAACCTAATTTAATTTTGACCTAATTTTTATAATTTTGTTTTATTAGGGAACATATTGTGAAATAATTGATTGGTATGATCCACCTATGTGTGCACGGGTTGTGCAAATAATTCCAGGTTTGTTGCGTTCAATGAATGAGCTACAAGGGGTAGCATAAGAAAAAGTGTCAAAGCCAAAAGGATGAAGAAGATGTTGCTTATTAGTTGGTTGTTTTGTATTGTTGTTTTTTGCTTTCAAGTAGTCAATATATGAACCTGATGTTTGAAGTAAGTTTTTAGGTGGTTATGTTATGCTTTAAGTGTAAGCAATTGTATCAAGTTGTATTTTGGCTTTATAATGAATGAAAAATGCAGGTACAACTTGATGTATATGACAATGTGAAAATTCATTGGATGTAATAAATTTTCATCACAACTAACACCCAACTAACATTTAAGCTGCATTTAACTAGCACTGACCAAACTATCAAAAGAGTAGCATTTCACCTGACCATAAGCTAGGAGGAGTGGTTGCCAATGCATTTACTAGGAACATTAGGTGGATAAAGTACCAAATACACTATACTAGATTATCATAACAAACTACCAAAACAAGATACCAATAAAAGGTACCAAATTACAAGTCTAACAACAACTGAAATAAAACACAAACATAAGCTAATAAGACACAAAACATGTAGTTTTATCATAACAACGTACCAAAACAAGGTACCAATAAAAGGTACCAAATTACAAGTATAACAACAACTGAAATAAGACACAAACATCCACCAATAAGACAATAAACATGTAGTTTATCATAACAAAGTACCAAAACAAGGTACCAATAAAAGGTACCAAGTTACAAGTCTAACAACAACCAAGAACATAAGTTTTTCATGTTGTTTGACACATAGGACCAGGAACAAGTCTAGGAACAACCAGGAACAAAGTACCAAAAGTAGCAAATACCAAGTCTAGAAACATAGGAAATTAACAAAACATGTTGTTTGACATACATAACTGAAATGAGACACAAAAATCAATCAGTACCCATCCTTCTTGCAGTTGTTGCCTTTGTCACCTTTGTTGGTGATGCATGAAGTTGTGCATGATGAAATGGTCTATTCATTGTTGTGGATGGTGCAGTGTGAGCAGTCTATGTTGATGTTGTTGGTGTAGTTTGTGAAGCTTGGGTGGCTGTTGGAGCTTGTGATGACTGTTAGTTTTGAGTTCACTTTTGGAATCACTTTCCATGAGATTCATTAGTGCATTCTTTGGTTATGCCCAATTCCCTTACACTTGATGCAACTAATACTCTTACCTGCTCTGCTAAACTTATTTTCGCCCACTAACCATCCTTCAACAAACCAATTAAGCCAGCACTCTTCTTTCTTTTCTTTTTGGTATCTCCAACATCCTAAATGCCAAATTTGTGGTGAACTTTTGGTGGGACAATTGTGTTTGGGATAGTAGATTTTTCCCAAAAATCTAGACCATTGAACTGGATTAATTTTTAACATGTACATTTCTTTCCATGTTGATAAGCAATGAGATTGGGAGATGACAGTGAGATACTGGATGCCGAGTGTATTCCTCATTAATTGCCATGTTCCAAATGGCAACACGCAATCGCTTACAGGGTATCCTATCACTCTAATTTCTACAACTAACACTCTCTATCCTATATTCACTAACACAAAGTCCCCCTATGGTGTATTAGCTTGGTATAAGTCACCACCATTCCATTCAATCTATAAATCATACATTACCTAGTTCCAAAACTTGAAACACTTATACATAACAGATTGTTAAAAGAATGTAATAGTTTCGCAATGTACCTTTATCTGCCCTGCATCTTTCACAATTGTTTTAAAAAGTTTAGCAGCATTTGGTGTAAGAGGACCATCAGACTTGCTTATAACCTTCTGCACATTAACAATTCTTTTCATTAGGTATTCTTTAGTGAATTCCAAACATGTAATGACATGCTTGTCCTTCACATCTACAAGTTGTTTGTTAAGCACATCACACGTGTTGTTTAACAATACATCACAGCCCTTCCTATAAGATAAATTCATTCAAGACAAGTTAAATTGAAGCAATACAGTTGAAATGTACAAGTAATATACGAAGAAAAGATGAAACATAGACAATGTTAAGGGAAAATCTTTTTCAACCATATTAATATGCATCTTTTCTTAAAAATCTTTGCGTTGTCCATGTGTTTTAACAAACCTATGCACAATAGTGGCTGTTGCATATCTTCATAGCATCTCCTATACATTTGACCTTCCCAAGACAACTTCATATTGTCATAAATGTGCTTAAGGCAAAACCTATTGCTTAACACTCACTAAAATTGTCTCTGCAATTGCTGGTAATACCCCTTAAAACAGTTGAAAGTCCAAACAAGTTTTCATTATAATACAATAGAGACATAAAACCAATTTAATTCAAATAATAGAGTTGAAAATATGAACAAAGTTTAATAGAAACCATCACATGTATCGCCTATCTGATAATAAAGGTTAAAATTTAGTTTTTAAAAGATCTGAATTATCACAATACAAGTCAAGAACACTTCCATGAATCCTTGTTCAGACTCCTCTATACAATATGTCATAGGGGGTATAATCCATTGTTTGATCTACCCTACGCTGTCAAAATCCACCCAAGGTAAGTACCAGACAAGAAACATCCATCCAATCCCAGAAAATCTCTTTTTCTTGCCTTAAATCCATCTTTCAAAGGACTTAAACATACTCAACCTCTTGACTTTCCTTTCTAAGACGGTCAATGTCCCTAGCCTTTCCTAACCTTATAATCAAATAGTAATGTTTGGATTACTAGATTTTAATTCCAAACAATAGTCTCTCAACTGTGCATACTGCCTTGTATGATTACCTTCCACTTTCTGCTTTGAAATCCCTACTTCATATTGTTTCTACAACTGATCTTTAAGGGCATTGAGAGGAATCTTTGGGTTAGGCTTGATACTCTCCTCAACAGATTTAGACAAAAAAGAGCATGCAATTTTTGACTATTCTTGGATTGTAAACTTTGTGATATCATCAAATGTTTTGACTGACCATGTTTCCTCATTAGGTAATTTAGAGCATTGCAAATACCAAGGGCAAGATTATGCCTTATCTTTAATACTCCCACCAGGTTTTGTCTTTTTAATTGACTTTCCTTTTGACCCACTCACTTGACCCTTTTCTTTGGACTGTGACTTGCTTTTTGACCCATCTGAACCTAACCTTTTTGAACCACTAACATCATTTCCATCCTCGACAACGAACCGGGAGACCTTCCATCTACAAATACACCTCATTCTCTTCTTGTCATTCTTTTTCAAATGCAATTATCTTCTCTATTCTACTGAAACTCTAGTAATCATCTCTTTAATAATTTTGCTATTGGGAAATTTATGTCCAATAACAAAGTTTTCCTTCCATGTAGTACCACTACTCTGTGCATTAGCCTTGTTCAATTTATTAAACATCTTTAAAGCTTTTTTTCCTTTCACCTTCATACTCAGAATCACTCCAACTATCAAAATCCTTATGATAAACTTCTTCATCTTTAAACCCTTCTTCTACCACTTCTACAATCTCTTTAGACCCAACCCATTCAACGTTAGCATCAATGTTCCTTCTAAATTCAGCTATATCCACTTCTAGAACCATTCCTTTTTACTACCAGAACCAGCATTACTACCAGAACCATGATCCCTATCAGACTCTGCATGAATGCTTTCATTCCTAGATGATTGACTTAACTCATTGGTCATATCAAACTGATTCATACTAGACTCTACTACATTATCATTTTCAACTGCATCCTTTTTCTTTCTACCTAACAACCTTAATGATTTTTGCAACTACTCATCTCCACTAACATCCTCAATTACATCATCATCATTGTCCCCTAACATTTGATTTTCTATGAACACGTCATTATCTAATACATTAAGAAGCAAAGACTCATCTACATTCAGTGGCTCCTTAGTAACAGAATGATCAACATATAAATCAGTTACCTTGTACTTATCAACATACTTCAACATTCACAATACATCATGATCATTACATAACTTTTTAAGCCCATTATCTAAATAAGTGTTAGGTTTCCTTATAAATTATAGCTCAAATGAGGGCTTTCATAACCAAACTCTCTCAAATTGTTTAACCTCAACTACTGAAAACGCATGAGAATCTATTATGTCTACCCAACTTACCCTTCCACCTTTATAAATCGTAATCTTAGGAGGAGTAGTAACCACTACCAATGGTTGATCTCAGACAAAAAAAAAACGTTGGAAAAACACCTAAATACATTAAAAAATAAGATTTAGACTACAAAAGATTATTGATTAAAAAAGTTCATCATAGAAAGAACGATGTAATATACTAACGGTAATCATGATGGGGATCTACAGTTAAACCCTTCTTATGAATCCTCCATTCACACAACATATTTGATTAAGGACGTACTTAAGATAGAACAATAATCTAGGGTTTGTTTTAGATTGGGTGTTTTAGAGAGAAGTTAGTGGTTATGATCATTAAAGTTTAGGGAATGAAAATGTTATGAATCGTTATTAAGTCAAACAATACATAAAGACTAAACAAAAGCCCGCCAAACCAGAAAAGACCCAAATACCCCGCACGCGATGGTCACGTGACACCATTTCGTTAGTAAAACTGATGACCGTTAGCAATAAGGACCAAACCCGATACGAGTCAAAATCATGAGGAGAGGATCCGAGAAAAAAAAGATGATGGACCATTTTCCTTAAACCCGACAGACCACATGGGACCATTTATGCAATTAACTCTTTTTTTATTATTATTAAGGAACTTACGTTTGTCCCGAGTTAGGTAATAAACTTGTTTATTACAATTTTAAGGTAACAAAACTTTTAAATTTATCCAACGTTAAGTAATATTGTAACCAGTTGAGCCGGTTCCTAGTCCAAATATATCCACGCCGTTTTTCTTCTTGGTGAGATGAAAATGACTAGACAATCCACCTAATTTTTTTGGGGAAATTAGGTTTTCCAAACAATGATTTTCTTTAATCGATTTGAGGTCTTGATAATCTTTGTTTGAATTCTTAGCCTCTTGACTCGCCTAATATAGAAGCCCTAACTCGCCTAACAGCTGCCTTAACTCGTTGCCTAAAACCCAAGTTAACTCGCCCAGAATAAAGGAGACAACTCGCATAAATAAAGTACCTTAACTTCTTAACTCGCCTGTTTTGAGGAGCTCTAACTCGCATGAAACAGTTGGGTTTAACTCGCCTGAAACAGTTGGGTTTAACTCGCCTATTGTTTAAGTCTTAACTCGCCTAAATCCAAGTCTTAAACCCACCTGAATTCCACTATATCTCGCCTAATTTTGAAGCTCTAACTCGCCTAAGATGTGAGTTAACTCGCGTGAAACAAGCTTAACTGGCCTGAGGTCTAAACCCTAACTCGCCTGAAGCCTTGGTTAACTCGCTCAGACCTTAACACTCGTCGGTAACTTGCCAAAAAAAAGTTTCCAACACTCGTAGAAACTCGCCCAAAAGGGTTTTTTCCGAACATCCCAATTTTTGATTTATGAAAACTCGCCTAAAAGTCAATCTTAATTCGCCTATTTCCGAGGAAAACACAACTCATACAAAACCAAATACAAACAAATTTTACACGCAAGTTTTCACAATATTTTTGCCTAAATCTTGTTCTAAACACCTTAAACTGGGGGTTAGCATAGGTTTCGACTGACAAAAACTAAACCAAATCGAAACCGAAATCAGGGTAAAATGCCAACCGAGAACCAAACCGAGTATAAACTATAGAAACCAAAACCGAACCGAATAAGGTCGGGTCGGTTCGGTTTTGGTTCGATTCAAAAACCCACACTTATTCGGTTCGAACAACTACACCGAACCGACCCGACCTTGATGCGGTTCGGTTTTGGTTTCTATAGTTTATACTCGGTTTGGTTCTCGGTTGACATTTTACCCTGATTCGGTTTCGATTCGGTTTTAGTTTTTGTCAGTTCCGAACCTATGCTAACCCCCAGTTTAAGGTGTTTTGAACAAGATTTAAGCAAAAATATTGAAACTTGACGTGTAAAATTTGTTGTATTTGAGTTTTTGTATGAGTTGTGTTTTCCTCGGAAATAGGCGAGTTAAGATTGTACTTTTAGGCGAGTTCATAAATCAAAAATTGGGGAGTTCGAAAACCCTCTTTTGGCGAGTTTCCTAGGAGAGTTGGAAAACCTTTTTTTGGCAAGTTACACGACGAGTTAAGGTCTGAGCGAGTTAACCAAGGCTTCAGGCGAGTTAGGGTTTAGACCTCAGGCGAGTTAAGCTTGTTTCACGCGAGTTAACTCACATCTTAGGCGAGTTAGAGCTTCAAAAATTAGCGAGAGTATAGTGGAAATACAGGTGGGTTTAAGACTTGGATTTAGGCGAGTTAAGACTTAAACAATAGGCGAGTTAAACCCAACTGTTTCAGGCGAGTTAAACCCAACTGTTTCATGCGAGTTAGAGCTCCTCAAAACAGGCGAGTTAAGAAGTTAAGGTACTATTTTTATGCGAGTTGTCTCCTTTATTCTGGGCGAGTTAACTTGGGTTTTAGGCAACGAGTTAAGGCAGCTGTTAGGCGAGTTAGGGCTTCTATATTAGGCGAGTCAAGAGGCTAAGAATTCAAACAAAGATTATCAAGACCTCAAATCGATTAAAGAAAATCATTTTGGAAAACAAATTCCCAAAAAATTAGGTGGATTGTCTGAGTCATTTACATCTCACGCAAGATAGAAAAACCGTTGATATATTTGGACTAGAACCGCACAACTGGTTTACACTATTACTTAACGTTGTGATATATTTAAAAGTTTTTTTACCTTAAAATTGTAATAAACAAGTTTATTACCTAACTCGGGACAAACATAAGTTCCTTAATAATAATAAAAAAAGAGTTAATTGCATAAATGGTCCCATGTGGTCTGTCGGGTTTAAGGAAAATGGTCCATCATCTTTTTTTTCTCGGATCCTCTCCTCATGATTTTGACTCGTATCGGGTTTGGTCCTTATTGCTAACGGTCATCAGTTTTACTAACGAAATGGTGTCACGTGACATCCGCGTGCGGGTTTTTGGGTTCTTTTCTGGTTTAGGGGGGGGGGGGCGGCTTTTTGTTTAGTCTTTATGTATTGTTTGACTTAATAAAACGATTCATAACATTTTCATTCCCTAAACTTTAATGATCACAACCACCTAACTTCTCTCTAAACACCCAATCTAAAACAAACCCTAGATTATTGTTCTATCTTAAGTACGTCCTTAATCAAATATGTTGTGTGAATGGAGGATTCATAAGAAGGGTTCAACTGTAGATCCCTATCATGATTACCGTTAGTATATTGCATTGTTCTTTCTATGATGAACTTTTTTAATCAATAATCTTTTGTAGCTAACTCTTATTTTTTAATGTAATTAGGTGATTTTCCAACTGTTTTTTTTGTCTGAAGATCAACCATGGTAGTGCGTTTACTACTCCTCCTAAGATACGATATAAAGGTGGAAGGGTAAGTTAGGTACACATAATAGATTCTCATGCGTTTTCAGTAGTTGAGGTTAACACAATGATGAAAGAGTTAGGTTATGAAAAGCCCTCATTTGAGTATAATTATAAGGAACCTAACACTTATTTAGATAACGGGCTTAAAAAGTTATGTAATGATCATGATGTATTGTGAATGTTGAAGTATGTTGATAAGTACAAGGTAACTGATTTATATGTTGATCATTCTGTTACTAAGGAGCCACTGAATGTAGATGAGTCTTTGCTTCTTAATGTATTAGATAATGATGTGTTCATAGAAAATCAAATGTTAAGTGGGAACAATATGATATGTAATTGAGGATGTTAGTGGAGATGAGTAGTTGCAAATCATTAAGGTTGTAGGTAGAAAAAAAGGATGCAGTTGAAAATGATAATGTAGTAGAGTCTAGTATGAATCAGTTTGATATGACCAATGAGTTAAAGTCAATCAATCTAGACTAAACGAATGAAAGCATACAAGCAAGTCTGATATGGGGGGGAGGGGGTGGGGGGGGGGGGGGGGGGGGGGGGGGGAGGGGGGAGAGGGGAAATCATGGTTCTGTAGTAATGCTGGTTCTGGTAGTAAAAATGGAATGGTTCTAGAAGTGAAAAACGCTGAATTATTATAGAAGGAACAATGATGCTAACGTATGAAAGGGTTGGTCTAAAGAGATTGAGAAGTGGTAGAAAGAAGGGTTAAAAATAAGAATTTATCATAAGGATTTTGATATGCTGGAGATGATTCTGAGTATGAAGGAGAAAGGAAAAAAAAAGCTTAAAGATTTTAATAAATTGAACAAGGCTAATGCACAGAGTAGTGGTACTACATGGAAGGAAAACTTTGTTATTGGACATAAATTTCCCAATAGCAAAATGATTAAAGAGATGATTACTAGAGTTTCAGTAGAATAGAGAAGATAATTGCATTTGAAAAAGAATGACAAGAAGAGAATGAGGTGTATTTGTAGACGGAAGGTCTCCCGGTTCAGTTGTGAGGATGGAAATGATGTTAGTGTTCAAAAGTTATGGTTCAATGGGTCAAACACAAGTCACAGTCCAAAAAAAAGGCAATGAGTGGGTCAAAAGAAAGTCAATAAAAACAAAACCTGGTGGGAGTATTAAAGATAAGGCATAATCTTGCCCTTGGTATTTGCAATGCTCTAAATTACCTAATGAGGAAACATGGTCAGTCAAAACATTTGATGATACTCACAAATGTTTACAATCAAGAATAGTCAAAAAATGCACTGCTTCTTTTTTGTCTAAATCTGTTGAGGAGAGTATCAAGCCTAACCCAAAGATTCCTCTCAATGCCCTTAAAGATCAGTTGTAGAAACAATATGAAGTAGGGATTTCAAAGCAGAAAGTGGAAGGTAATCATACAAGGCAGTATGCACAGTTGAGAGACTATTGTTTGGAATTAAAATCTAGTAATCCAAACATTACTATTAAGATTAAGGTAGAAAGGCTAGAGGACATTAACAGTCTAGAAAGAAAGTTCAAGAGGGTTTATGTATGTTTAAGTCCTTTAAAAGATGGATTTAAGGCAAGAAAAAGAGATTTTCTGGGATTGGATGGATGTTTCTTGTCTGGTACTTACCTTGGGTGGATTTTGACAGCAGTAGGGGTAGATCCAAACAATGGAATATACCCCTTGCATATGCTATAGTGGACTCTGAAAACAAGGATTCATGGGAGTGGTTTCTTGACTGTATTGGTGATGACTTAGATCTTTTCAGAAACTCAAATTTTACCTTTATATCAGATAGGCAAAAGGTATGGTTTCTATTAAACTTGTCTTATATTTCAACTATATTATTTGAATTAAACTTGGTTTATGTCTCAATTGTATTATAATGAACTTGTTTGGAATTTCAACTGTCTTAGGGTGTCATACCAGCAATTGCAGAGACATTTTCTAGTGTTAAGCATAGGTTTTGCCTTAAGCACATTTATGACAATATGAAGTTGTCTTGGGAAGGTCAAATGTACAGGAGATGCTATAGAGATATGCAACAACCACTAATGTGCATAGGTTTGATAAACACATGGACAAACTCAAATATTTTAAGAAAGAAGCTTATAAATGGTTGAAAAAGATTCTTCCCTAACATTGGTCTATGTCTCATTTTTCTTGTATAATTACTTGTACATTTCAATTGTATTGCTTCAATTTAACTTGTCTTGAATGAATTTATCTTATAGGAAGGGCTGTGATGTATTGTTAAACAACACGTGTGATGTGCTTAACAAACAACTTGTAGATGTGAAGGACAAGCATGTCATTACATGTTTGGAATTCACTAAAGAATACCTAATGAAAAGAATTGTTAATGTGCAAAAGGTTATAAGCAAGTCTGATGGTCCTCTTACACCAAATCCTGCTAAACTTTTTAAAACAATTGTGAAAGATGCAGGGCAGATAAATGTACATTGCGAAACTAATACAATTCTTTTAACAATCTGTTATGTATAAGTGTGTTAAGCTTTGGACTAGGTAAATGTATGATGTTATAGATTGAGAATGGATGGTGTATACCAACTTAATACACATACAGGGATCAATTTAGTGAATATAAGGACTAGAGAGTGTAGTTGTAGAAAATAAGAGTTGACTAGGATACCCTGTAAGCGTGCAGTTGTTGCCATTTGGAACATGGCAAGTAATGAGGAATAAACCGGCATACCAGAATCTCACTGTCATCAATCTCATTGCTTATCAACATGGAAAGAAATGTACATGTTAAAAATTAATCCAGTCAATGGTCTAAATTTTTAGGAAAAATCTACTATCCCAAACACAATTGTCCCACTAAAAGTTCACCCACAAATTGTAGGGATACCAAAAAAGAAAGAAAGAAGAGTGCTGCTTAATTGGTTGAAGGAATGGTTAGAGGAAAATAAGTTTAGCAGAGCAGGTAAGAGTATTAGTTGCATCAAGTGTAAGGGAATTGGGCATAACCAAAGGAGATGCACAAATGATCCTTATGCAAGTGATCCAAAAGTAACTCAAACACAACAGTCATCACAAGCTCCAACAGCCACCCAAGCTTCACAAACTACACCAACAACATCAACATAGACTGCTCACACCGCACCATCCACAACAATGAATAGACCATTTCATCATGCACAACTTCATGCATCACCAACAAAGGTGACAAAGGCAACAACTGCAAGAAGGATGGTTGATTTTTGTGTCTCATTTCAGTTATGTATGTCAAACAACATGTTTTGTTAATTTCCTATGTTTTTAGACTTGGTATTTGCTACTTTTGGTACTTTGTTCCTGTGGTTTCCTAGACTGTTCCTGGGCCTATGTGTCAAACACATAAAACTTAAGTCCTGTTGTATGTTAGAACTTGTAAACTAGTACCTTTTAATTGATACCCTGTTATTGGTACATTGTTAAGATAAACTACATGTTTATTGTCTTATTGGTGGATTTTAGTCTTTATTTCAATTGTATGTTATACTTGTAATTTTGGTACCATATTATAAGGTACCTTGTATTTGTACGTGTATATGATAAAATACACATGTTTTGTGTCTTATTAGCTATGTTTGTGTTTTATTTCAGTTGCTGTTAGACTTGTAATTTGGTACCTTTTATTGGTATCTTGTTTTGTATTAGTTATGATAAAACTAGTGTATTTGATACTTTATCCACCTAATGTTCCTAGTAAATGCATTGGCAACCACTCCTCCTAGCTTATGGTCAGGTGAAATGCTACTCTTTTGATAGTTTGGTCAGTGCTAGTTAAATGCAGCTTAAATGTTAGTTGGGTGTTAGTTGTGATGAAAATTTATTACATCCAATGAATTTTCACATTGTCATATACATCAAGTTGTACCTGCATTTTTTCATTCATTATAAAGCCAAAATACAACTTGATACAATTGCTTACACTTAAAGCATAACATAACCACCTAAAAACTTACCTTCCAAAATCAGGTTCATATGATTGAACTACTGAAATCACAAAACAACAATACAAACAACCCAACTGATTAAGCAACATCTTCTATCATCCTTTTGGCTTTGACACTTTTTCTTATGCTACCCCTTGTAGCTCATTCATTGAACGCAACAAACCTGGAATTATTTGCATAACCCGTGCACACATAGGTGGATCATACCAATCAATTATTTCACAATATGTTCCCTAATAAAACAAAATTATAAAAAGTATGGTCAAATTACATTAGGTTTTTTTTTTTAACAAAATCAAACATAACACCCACTCTTCTTTTGCACAACAATATAATCGGTCTTCTTGATAGATTGCTGTCCAGATGTTCGACTGGCGGATGGTGCCCAAGTTTATTGCATCGAACCATCTGTGTTCATGTTTAATTAGTTGTTTTTATGATGAATGTGTAACTTAAGTTAATGGAAAAAATAAGGTAAAAAGGGAATATAAACAAATAAGCCAAACCAGAAAAGACCCAAATACCTAGCACGTGATGCACGTACACCATTCGTAAGTTAAAACTAGCGGCCGTTAGCAAATAGGGACCAAACCGATACATACAAAACCAAGAGAAGATGACGTAAAATAAGACCGAGGACCAATTTTCGTAAACACCGAACATACCATGGGCGTGGACCATTTATGCAAATTAACACCCAATCTTGATATCAAAATTTCATATTTACCAAAAACATAAGTTTTTAGTAGGGCTGAGCAAGATGAACCGAAAACCGACCCGACCCGACAAACCGAGCCGAACCGAGCTTATTCGGTTCGGTTTTCGGTTTTGGTTACGTATTTCGGTTTAGTCGGTTCGGTTCGGTTCGGCTCAAACCCGACATTTAGTCGGTTCGAACCACATAAACTGAACTGAACCGAGCCGAACCGACCTTATTCGATTCGGTTTCAGTTTATATAGAGTTAACTCGGTTCGGTTCTCGGTTTGCCAAATTCTCTTATTCGGTTTCGGGTCGGTTTCGATCCGATGCTCACCCCTAGTTTTTAGTGCACAAATACAATGCATTTAAAACATGTTTTGAGAAAATATAGAATTATAGTGTTTAAGTTGAGGAAATATATGATTAAAAAAAAAAAAAAAAACTCACGAGTCTTGCTAACAAACATCCTAAACGAGAAAAATGTGGTATCCTTTGTAATAGTACACCATCTAAAACCACACTACCACCCCAAAATCCCAAATCCACCATTTCACAATTTAGGTTAAAAAAACATTATCCTTGAAAAAACAATGGTAGCCACCACCACCATGACCCCAAACCCGGAACAAAACCACGACGCATCAGACGACCAACAACAACAAAACCAACAACGCAGATCCGAAATCTACACATACGAAGCCCCTTGGCACATCTACGCCATGAACTGGTCCGTTCGTAAAGACAAAAAATACCGCTTAGCCATTGCTTCACTTCTAGAACAATACCCCAACCGGGTCGAAATTGTCCAGCTTGATGACACCAACGGTGAGATCCGACCCGACCCTAATCTTTCTTTCGAGCATCCTTACCCACCCACCAAGCTTATTTTTATCCCCGATAAAGAATGCCAAAAACCTGATCTTCTTGCCACGTCATCTGACTTGTTTAAGATATGGAGATGGCAACGAGGATGACGTGGATAATGGGGTTGTTGAGATGAAGAGCTTGTTGAATAATAATAGGAATAGTGAGTTTTGTGGTCCCGTTACTAGTTTTGATTGGAATGAGGGTGATCCTAGAAGGATTGGGACTTCAAGTATTGATACCACTTGTACGATATGGGATATCGAGCGCGAAACGGTTGATACGCAGCTTATCGCTCATGATAAGGAGGTTTATGATATTGCTTGGGGTGGTGTGGGTGTTTTCGCTTCGGTTTCGGCTGATGGGAGTGTTAGGGTTTTTGATTTGAGGGATAAGGAGCATAGTACTATTATTTACGAGAGTAGTGAGCCTGATACGCCTTTAGTTAGGTTAGGATGGAATAAACAGGATCCTAGGTATATGGCCACCATTATTATGGATAGTGCTAAAGTTGTGGTGTTGGATATTCGTTTTCCGACTTTGCCTGTTGTGGAATTGCAGAGGCATCAGGCGAGTGTCAATGCCATTGCTTGGGCTCCGCATAGCTCGTGTCATATTTGTACTGCTGGTGATGATAGTCAGGCGCTTATTTGGGATTTGTCGTCTATGGGTCAGCCGGTTGAAGGTGTGTTGGATCCAAAATTTCGTTATACCGCTGGTGCTAGAGATTGATCAGTGCAATGGACGATACGTCGCAGCCTGAATTGGGTTCGATTGCTTTTGCGTCTAAGCTGGTCAGATTTTAAGGGTATGAATGCTGGTTCGATTGTATTGTAGAATTGATAGTTTGGTTTAATGTGATTGTGTTTGTTGGTTGAATTTAGGTTGACTTTATTTTTATATAGGTTTTTGGGAATACACTGACACATTTGCATTTGCCTGTTACTATCTATACAATTGAATGTTTTCTGTCTTGTGATGTGTGTCATATTTTGGTTTTATATTATGTTGATTGTTGATCGTGTTTTCTTGCGATTTTGCTGTTTTGGAGTGCGAGATCAGTTTATGTGAGAATGTATAATGAATCCATAGATAGTGAACCTTATGCCAGCTTTAGTTGAAAAGCTGTCCTTGGTGGACTGATAGTGCATACACTTTGCCAAGCCATATGGATTTCAGGGGGTGTTTGGCATTTTGTTCTGAACTACGATAAATGTATAGTGAATTGATGTGTGTTTGATGTCCTGAGTGTCAATTATTCTAAGATTTACGTGTATAATGACCCCTAAGCGAAAGCCATTTCATCACAGGTACCCCTAATTAGTTCTTACAGCTGCATCTTAACAGATTATCTTTTGTACCTATGTTCCCGATAAGCTGAATGAGTTTCAGAATACTCAGATATTGAAGTAGTAGGCGGCTCAACGAGACAACAATGAGATCTCTTTTTAACATGTTAATGCCAAACATCCCTTAGCGTTCGTAGTCCATTATATTAAGAAAAGTTGCAGAATTGTTGTGTTCAAACATTCTTTTTGATGGCTTGTAAAGGCCCCAGATCGTGTCATTTTGAATAGGAGGCTGGGCAATTGAAAGCCGAGACGGGCCAATATTCAAGCCTCAAAACCTTGACAAGACCTTATCCTATAAGTATTTTTACAGTAGTGGTGGCAATTCAGGTCGGGTTTCGGGTTGGCGGGATCGGGTTGGCAGGTTGCGGGTCAGAAAACCCCACCCAACCTGACCCATTTAAATAATCAGGTCAGCTATGTCAACCCTAACCTGTTTACACATAACCCGAACCTGACCCATTTAACCCATATATATAGTTGGGTTGGCTGGTTAAATAGGTTACACGGGTTGAATATGTTAAACGGGTTTCGAGTTGACCCATTTAACCCGTTTTATATACAAAAGCTGGCACATTACATGGGTTAAACAAGTTAAACGGGTTTGCGGGTCGACCCGTTTAACCCATTTAACACATATAATAAAAATCATAAACAATTTTTTATTTTTAGAAAAAATCTTAAACGGGTTGACGGGTCGACCCGTTTAATTTATTCTCAACCCGAACCTAACCTGTTTAATAAACGGGTCAGATAGGTCAACCCAAACCTGACCCGAAATCTATTAGATTCAACCCAAACCTGCTAATTTTCGTGTCGGTTTCAGGTCGGGTTTCGTGTCGGGTCAGAAATTGCCACCCCTAGTTTACAGTGCCCAGGATTAGTCTGTACACTAACAAGCTTGTTGGGTTGGTGCATTTCAGATCAAAAGAAAACTTGTTTGGGGTTTTGGCTGAAGAGCATAATTTTGCTCTTAATTACTTGAAATAGACGGCAAATTTGGACATTCAAGACTAAACACTTTAAAACAATGAATTGCAGTAAACACTCTAAAACAGTGAATTGCAGTTCTTATAATATATGAACGGGAAACTTGCACATAAACGTACATGACGCTGTTGTCTGACAGTTAAAACATGGTTTTATAAGGTATATGTGTATACAAATGAACATAAAATGAGAAATTTTATGCTACTACATTCACAAACAATAAGAAAAAGAAATGTCTGAATCTTCACAATCTCCTGCATGCATATAGTTCCAGATATAGTAACCTCTTTCCTTAGAACAACCAGTGCTTCTTCCTTGGCTTCTGCTGCACCACAGCATCTGCACAACAAGCAACTATATAATCAGCCTAACACCCTCAATTTTAGGATTCTTCTCGACTCAGAAAGCAATCAATGCCCACCTCGGATGTCGTATAGCGAGTTGTAGTGCACTTCCGACCAAAAGCTTAGCCAAAGTTCTGTGTAAAAAGAATACCACATATCAACATCAGATACAATTATTACGTGGACTCCTAAATCAATTTTGTATTGTCTAAGTTTCATTATTGATTTCCTGGACTTTGTATGTTTACAAAACTGAAGCGATGACATAAAAAACTAATGTAATACCTCGCTGAGGTGCCTGATGTTGTGGGGTAATTTCTATAAAACATGTATCTCTGAATGAGAGTTAAAAGGCTATCTTGGCAGCAAACGCACTAATTAGACAAGTAGCAGCTAACATAAATAGCTTGAAGCAAAAATATCTTAAAGCCGTACAATAATCTAATAATTTCACACTTCAAGAATCACATAAACATAGATTACTTGAGATTTCAAAGACACAGGACATATGCAGTCACATTTGACAAGCAAAAATTAGTTTACATATACAAGGACCACTGAAACAGTTGATGACACAATAACAATTGGCATTAAAGTCGGGCAACACATCACCGGTCAGAAATAAATTTGAGTGAAAATGATCTTATAGACACACACAATCCACATAGTTAAAACCCCCCCCTTGTGTAAACATTTAAGACACTAATTACCCTTGTGCTAGTTTTATTTAGAAGTTGCAGTATTACAAGTTGCGTAGATTTCCAATCTTAAGTGATCCTTTGAACTATTACAACTATACAAGTACTATTCTGTTTACATATATTTTTAACTAAATAGCTGACTGCAATGTCCTGAGATAAGAGGAAAACAGACCTTATCAGCAGCCGCTTGTAGGGTAACATGATCCCCCCATTCACCTGTTCTGCAAGTGCAAGGATTCAGTTACAAAAACATATATAACAAAATAATGAAAACAATCCTAATGCAAGCAATGGCAGTAAATTTTGTTTGCAAATAAAACAAGTCATATGCACTTAGATTATATTTTCTTTTAAAGATAAAGAGTAGTCACGACCCTGTATGAAGAAGCCTACTTGGATATTTTTTGTAGTACTTCTGACTTCATTGAACATAGCCTTCATACAAGAGCGATACCTCTTCATCAGGAAAATGACGACACACAACTTAAGCATAAACGATAAATGGTCAATTAACAATTTTCTGGTAAGGCGGAAGGCATCCTAATCTAGCCCTAGGATAGGGTGGCTTCCCTAAATTGCACATAATTGAAGGGGACGTGTTTGTGTAAGCTTATGAATTGGGCTTATGCTTATATTATAAAAGCCGCTTATGGCTTACATATCATGAGCTCATAAGCCCTTGCTAAGTGTTTGGTTTAGCATATACAATAAATAAGTTAAAATGACAAAAAAGTACATAAAAATAAAATTGGTGTAATTATTAAATGAGGTATAAAAGTTCTTTTCATAAGATTATTCATATATAATGCCCACCCCTCCTTAATAAGCACAAAGTTTGGGCTTTACCATAACCCCCTTAGATAACTCATACGCCAGTCCATGATAATACTTAGCAAAACAATTAGTTTATCGCTTATTTAACACATATAAGCTAATTAGCTCATAAGGCCATCATATAAGCTTAGCCAAACACCCCCTAAGTACAATTACATTGCACACAAAAAGCTAATTGAGATCCAAGAGCAAACCTGCTTGACAACCTCCTTTCGGACATGTTTATGATACTCGGGTGACCTGTAGAGCTGGTCAGAAATTGCACGGAACTGAAACCCATAGAAGAAAGCTATTAACAAAAATTGAAATATCGTATCCCGAAACATGAAGAAACAAGACACCGACAGATCACAGACCTGGCAATTTCCGTCACCAAGACGGCCTCACTTCCAATTAAACCATAGACAGTAACCTATAGAAAACGCAAATCCTCACATTAGACGGTTGAGGAATAAATATGCTTTATATAAAAACAAGTAAACAACATCGAGCAGCTTAAACACATACCTCTGACTTAATCGTTGATGATCCATACTAGCATCGCTTATATTAGGAATAAAGGAATTAATCCGTGGTACATGCTGAAATTTTCAACCAAAGGTATATTAGATCATAACCAAAACAAACAGTCGTAAACTGCGAAACTTAGTGCTATCTTACCGCAACAGGTTCGAGGTTGGTAAGCCGCCTTCCAACAGAACCATCTAACTTAGCATACTCTTCCGACAACACAGCCGCAATCATCCCATCATCCTCAACATCTTGCTGACTACTCAACGAAGTCGAACTAGAACTTTCACCGACACTCGGTAAATGATCCGATGAAGAATGCACTTCATTACGGACCATTTCCATTTCTCATCATATACAACAACCTTTTTCAAGTCCTAAATTTCGCAAACCTTAAAACCTAGCTTCATCATTAGAAATATAACATAAAAGTATTAAACTGCTAACAATTAATATAATGATTGAAATATAGAACCGAAATTAAGATAATATATGTAATGATTCTAGAAGATAGGATCAAATATATGTCAAAAACTTACACAAGTCAAATTTGATATAATTATAGAATGAAATGAAATAAAGCTAGTATGATTAAGAAATGTGAAATATACCGTGAGATAATTAGGCAAACGTAGGGGCGAATAATTTGGGATAGATAGATAGAGGGGATTAAAACTTAAAAGTTTTGTATGTAAAACAAGACAAAAGAGGTAAGTAAAATTGAGAGAGATAAAAATAAAAGCGTTGGGTTGTTGACCTACACCGTTATTGACTTTGAAGATAATTATTTTTAGTGGTGATACCGCACGGGACGGACACTGAAAATGACCCAACTTGCTAACGTAACAAAATTAACAATAACAGTGTTACATTTATATGGGCTGAAGTTAACGAGCCCACTTTCGAATCTCGCGAGAAACAAGTCCAATTAGATCACTTGTTTGTTCCTTCTACTCACGATATACTTTCCTAACCATTGATTAAGCAACTTTATCTTTTCTTCTAGTCACGTAATTACTGCATTCGCAAAAGTGTTTGGATGAGATGATGAAAAAGAAAAAGTAATTTTACCTTATAAAACTAAGTTTCAATCTTATAAATAAGCTTTACAGCTATTTCAAAAATATACATTAGTTTGTTCTTCTTTTTTTTTTTTTTTGTAAGAAACTTTAAAAAAAAAAATAATAATATATTATAAAAAAAAAAAAAAAAAAAACAACCACTAAATCTGTTTTAGTTGAAGATATTGTTTGTTTCTCATTCAGCTCAAAAGTATAAACCTCGTTAAAACCGCTAATGCATTTGTAGGTTACGTCTGAATGTCCTCTAACTCAAAATCCTTGAGCCTCACTACCCATGACAAACTAGTTCCATAACACCCGTAATTTCCACATTCATAAGAAAAATAATATATCTCGGTTGAGTTTAAACTGTCTATTTTGGGTGTGACTGACAAGGTAGCTAGAAAACACGAGCATGATAATAGAACGTGACAGATACACAAACGCATATTTTCTTTCTAGCAGGGGCAGCAACCGTATAAGTAGTGTTAAACCATTAGATATCAGGAAAACGCTGAAAAGTATATAGAAACTAACATATGCACAAAGTTTAAGTTAATACATAACAAAAGACTAAGAAAGCTTGCAGAAAAATGTAAGGTAGAACCTTACCATGATACCCAAGTTGACATTTTAAAGCAGTGTATTAACAAGTGGAAGTGCAAAAAAGATTGTCGGAAAATAGATAGCAGCAGCTTTGAAAAAACTGGCTGAAACATAGAGCGAAGGAGAGTAATTTGTTTGTGTAAAGGGAATTGAACAATGCCTAACATATGCACTTCGGTCACACGTTAGCCAAATCCATATAAAACACAGCCTACCTTTGGCAAACAAAAAGAATTTAAAAAAATCAAAGAACATATACACCCAATTCCAGTCCAATCCAGTTCCACTCAAATCATTTCCTAAACCAACACCTACTCTAGTGGCAGTGATGCTTTCCTCTTTCCAATTACAACAAACATGAGCACCTCCTTACAATAAAACCCATAAATGAGATGGCTAATCCTCTCCGCTTGAAGTAGTCTCCAGCATATTTACACTTTCCTCAACCACCGGAATCCTACTCCAACCAGTTGGACTTCTTAATGACATCAACTTTGACCGGTCACCCCCAACACCCCTGAATCCCGTCATTTTTGATGAAACCATTGGCATCGCAAAAACTGATGAACCATGCATGGCATCATCTCCCATACCAAGCAACAATGTGCAAGTACTCTGTACCCAAAAACATTACAACATATGAGAAAATAAGTTCACAGATTACATCTTTTGATTCCATTCCAATCAGGAATGAGAATTCGCACAACCTTTGCCCTGGTAACAGCAGCTGAGGCTTTTGCTGCCAATGCTCGCATAAATGACTTCAAATCCTTGATTGGTGAATCTTCAATTGGCTTGATCAACCTTTAAAATAACACTCGTGTTATTTCCCCATATATAAACATGCATCCGTTAAAATGAAAAGCTACATGTTTCTTTTGGGAAATAAACTAGTTCAAGATACTCCTAGATTAGTCAACTGTTGATTCTTCTTAAGTCAACACTAGAGGACTTCATTCTTTTGCTGCAAGTCAAACTAACCTTTCTACTTCGGTGTTGACTCTTGGTAAAGTCGCAGATGATAAGGAACTATCTTTAGCTTCACCTGGATAAGAAGAATGAATCAGACAACTTCCAAATGCTGAACATAAAAGGGGCCACTTTGGCCCCCAATGAGACTAAAAAAGGGTCAATTTGGGGACAGCAGACAAACGTGGCCGTATGACTAAACAAATGAAAAGAGTATACTCCGTAAAAAAACTTGCTAGTCCAAAAACATCCGACTGATTCTGTTTACCAGACGCCAAACACCTTTTGTCCTTTTTCTTGAATTTTGTGAATAGCTATAAAGTATCAAATATGATTACAAAAGCTATACTATCTAAGATATTCTAATGTTCTGGAATTAAACGATTGAGCAGAGGTTGTACGAACTTAATGCTGTTGACCAGTTACCTCACCATTGTAAAGGCTAATACTTTTATTTTGGGTTACCTGAGTTCCGACTCGACATTTTGGATAGCCCGGATCGGTGCAGGTGAACCGATTGGCTACAAGGGATTAATTTTCGCCCCGTTGGATTCGAACCTGACTTCCTCTTTGGAGAAGGCTGGTATTCTTACCGCTTATCACCCTGTGTTTTAAAGCTAATACTTTTGATGCGACAATAATATTGTTTTAGGTAATAAGTTTATAAATATTTAAATTTCACAATATATGTGTTATTGATTATTGATTTCAACAGAAGATTTAACAGACCAGGGCGCCTGGCTAACATGTACCCATTTTGACCTTGTCACCAACCGCCATAATTCACTACAGACTTGGCATGTAATCATAAGCGGAACACATACATACCTTTTGGCTCATCGGGTGCCAGCAACGAAATCCCTATGAATACTGAAATCATTCCCAAAATAAACATAACTGTCCTCAAGATATCCATTACCTGATATAAAAAAACACGTAATGTCATACACTTTTAACAAGCATAGGGAGATAATATCAAAGATAAAGATGGATACTTTCAGAGATAGAGAACCTGATATTCCTGAAAATACACAAATCCAGTAATAATTGAGAAAAAGGTCCAAGCTATCTGAAACATGGGGACTATAAGTATCGCATCAAACTGCGCTAGTCCTTCATTCAACCTTGCCATCTGCAGATATAGCAAGTAGAACAAGTCAATACTTGATTTTTTTTTTTTTTTTGCATTCATAAAAGATAGGAAAAAATATCCTTCAGTATGCTACTAATCATTACCCAAAATCCAGCAGTACATAGAAACAACAAAAGAATTGAATACGTGAACCAGCTATCCAGCCTATATGAGCTTGACATGGACAATCTCAAAAGATTTGAACTGAAAAGAGGAAGAAAAATGATGTCTTAATATCAAATGATCCAAATTAGAAACCAAGATTACCGTAGCATTAATCAACAACTCACAGGGACTTTGCAAAAAGAACTGAACATGATCCTATGGCTCCTGAAACTACCGCATATGAAATGGAATTTAAGTAATTTGCCCATAGGCGAAAAATCCTTTCCTGGCATAGAGAGTAGCCATTCTCCTCTCCTGTTCATTAAAAAAAATTTAGAAAAAAAATTAGCTTCTACAAGAAACTGACCTTCGGAAATAATTTAATCTTATATAGGCATAATGTGTCTAACCTGTATACGTAGTGATGCATGATAACCACCACGACCAAAAGTAGACAGTAAAAGAGGAAGGTAATGTTACTATACTTCTCTGCTAACTGGTCTTGTGTGTACACTGTAATATTGACATAATTGTACACATGTGAGTGAATGACAACTAGAAATGTTATAATTCAATAGAGGACATGAAACCGATGTTGTATACCAGGTGACTGGTGATTGCCAAAAGCAACAAGGAAGGTATTTCCAAGGACTATAAAAGTCGTAGCAACTACTACTCTGCATATGAAAAGGGTAAAATTGTTGTTAAAAACTCAATTCAAGTTATGACTAGGAGAAAAATATGATGTAGAACTTTAAAGCTTACTTTACAGTCACTGTTTTGTTCAGGACAACATAGGCAAATGCGATGTTTGACACAAATTGGACAGAGCCCAATGCAGCAAGGAAGTGACTGCTCAAAACAGAAACACATCGAAAATAAGGATGAAATCAATAGCGTGACAGGTAAAATGATTTTAAATGTTAGTTAAAAAATGGAATTTGTTATATATCTAAGTTCACTTCACTACAAATTCTTTTTTTACAGACTTGGATTATGAATGTTTATTTTCACGATGTTTTGGAAAAGCAAAGTATAATAAAAAAAGGACTTCGGTCTGAATACGCCGTTTATCTAAGATCACAATAACACATATGAAAATAGAATGAATTAATGATAGCGTGACAGGTAAAATGATTTTAAATGTTAGTTAAAAATGGGAATTTGTTATATATCTAAGTTCACTTCACTACAAATTCTTTTTTTTACAGACTTGGATTATGAATGTTTATTTTCACGATGTTTTGGAAAAGCAAAGTTTATAAAAAAGGAACTTCGGATCTTGAATAAGCCGTTTCCTAGAGATCAAAATAACACATAGAAAATAGGAATGAATTATGATAGCGTGACAGGTAAAATGATTTTAAATGTTAGTTAAAAATGGGAATTTGTTATATATCTAAGTTCACTTCACTACAAATCTCTTTTTTTACAGATTGATTATGAATGTTTATTTTCACGATGTTTTTGGAAAAGCAAAGTTTCTAAAAAAGGAACTTCGATCTGAATAACGTTTCCTTAGAGATCAAATAACATCTGACACTGACCTGAGCACATAGTCCGAATGATATAATTAAGAGCTTTTCCAAAACAAATAACAGTATACCAGCAAAACGATTAAAATGGATCAACGTGACCCATAACTACCAGAAAAGTAACATTAAAGAAAAAACTCAAAAAACTGTCACATTACCAATTCTCCAAGACTGTAAGCTATAACAGCCTAAGTATCTCTTTCCATTTACTCCTTTCACTCAAGCACGGCATGTCTTTCTCTCTACAATTTTTTGTTTAAAACTCAGATTAAACATGAATCCGACTATATATGCACTTTTAAGACCCGACACAGCTAATGCATGAAGGTTAAGAAGCTAACTCGTTCAAATTTAATGCAAGTGTCTTGACACAAATAATTGAAAACATTATAATGCGTAAGCTACAAGACGCTTACAATAGAGGTCAACGGCTCTAAAAAGTATGACAATAATTACGTAGAAACATGATAACGCAATAATGAACTTATGACAAAAATAAGCGTGAGGTACCTCGTCGTGACCCAATTTAAGAAGATTAGTTCCAAAGTTAATAGCAATGCTGCCGAAAAGATTAATAAAAGCTCCAATCACCCACTCCCCCATAGATAGAAATATGCTCTATGCGACAGAGGTGGAAATATACAATTGAGACGACTACTATTGAACCGTAATGAATATACACAACTTCACTAATTCTCTAACACCCATCCGCCGCGAGTGATCCAAAAAGAGCGGAAAATAATAGCCTGCAAGCATTTATTATTCAAAGCAAATAAAAACACATGCATTCAATGAAAGTACAAGCTAAAGTTAATCATAGCAAACAATTACAGTAGTAGCATAATAAATCAGTTGTGATACTAGTAGGCAATTAAAGTTGAAACAGAAATTGTTGATATTATTATTATTAGAAGAAGAAGATCTAGTTTTTTTGATGATGATGATGATAAAGTTGGCCAAAATTTTAGAAAATTGAATGTGTCGGTGACCTAGATCAGGTGGTTAAAATAAAGGAACATAAATTCTAGATCGGAGATCAAAGTCCAAGAAATTGTACCTTTAGAAACAAGATGATTAGCTGTTTAATTAAATCTTCAAGAGCAGATATTGTGAAATTTGTTTGATATAGAATGTAATGATTCGATTTTTATAAAATGGTGATGTAGAGAAAATTGAGATTATTCGTGGAACTAGTACGAATTCAAACAAGAATTTGAAATGAGAATTAAAACAAGGGTGGGTGTATTATTTTGACTCCCAAAAGGGTTTGGGGGCTGACAGGCAGCAGGTCGTTGTTTGTTTTGTTTTAATTTTAAGGGGTAAACGAGGCACATGTGATTTTACAACGCACCCAAGCCAGCAAGCCGTCGGCGACAATAACCATACCAAACCAAACTAAATGTGTTGCATTTTTACTAAAATGCCCCATGAGTTTGTCATAACACTTTCTTGTTTGACTTTTAGTTTTTGTGTTTCGAGAAGAACAGCAAGTTGACGCAACATTTCCTAAAGTTACGCTATGACCGATCATATATTTTTCTTTCTTTAACGAACCGATCAAATACTTAAGAATATATTTTTAGGGCATGTACGCAAAGTATACGAGAGGGCGAAAAAGACATACTGTATAATTATATAAAATTTTAAAATACGTGATGCAGTGATCTTATAACATAAATTCGTACCGGCGTAGTCCATGCTTTGTTATACCACATTGATTAACATGTGTTATATAGGTGTCAGTAGTTATTGATGACGATCGTATTTGAGATTATTTTTATTTTTGGATGAGCGAGCGTAGTTTTATTTAATGGTTGTTATATAATAAGTTATTGGAGAAGATATTATTTTAATAACGACGCCTATAATAATTATAAACGTTAACCGTACTTGACGCTCTTAAAGATGAAAGAAAAGCTACATACGAGTTGCTTTTATAAAAAAAACTTAAAATTTCTCATATGGTTAATTCTTCATCAGCAGCTCTTATAAGATTCATCTATTATAAACTCTAGGGCTCCAGCTGCTTTTTATTCTTTCTTTCAAATATACCCTAATTAAACAAATTTACTTACCAACCAGATACAGTCATCTATCTATTACTCTAATATGGAACAAATCATTTTTAATTAAGGGGTTGACGTTGTTTATTTCTTATTTTAGTTGGATACCCCCCCCACCCCCCCACCCCCAGTCAAGTATACACTTTTAGGTGCCTCATAAAGATAAAACTAACTATTCCTTCCAGCCAAAACATGAAACAACACTTCTGATTGACCGATCCAAAAAAATATTTCTCAATAAATCATTAATCTTAATCTACTTTCGCCCCAGAACATTTACAGCATGCAAAAAACAGCTCCAATGTTGGTCAACAAGTTCCGCTTACTTTGCATGCATTCTAAGTTTCAAACGATTAGAAGAGTAGTCGAGCACTTCCATTAAACAATGAATAATCACTTTTCAATATTCCCTATTGAAGGACTGATAAAAATACATAAAATCTATGATGATAATTACAATAAGCCGGTACTTGAGCTAATTAGTTACAATGTATACTCCTCACTTACCAGTTACCATCTACATATATTATGCCCCAGCCATAAACGTAAAAGGGTATGCGGGTTGCTGCTTGCCCTCTCATCCGAATGACCAAAAAATGAGTTCATGGCTGAACTGACTAATGATACATCAAAAAGGCACATGCCAATTCTCCGCACCTTACATTTGTGCATATACACCCTACTAGTATGTGCAGCATCAGCGTGCATTGTTCGGGTTTGGGTTTAACCCATGTGACACAAAAAGCTAGGTTCCATACCGGCTTGTTTATGCATCATATACAATACATCTTGATTGCTTCTGGTGAACATTTCGTCACTCTAGTATCTTATCAGGGCTGGTAACGCAGAATGAAGTTCGCTTAACAACTGGAAGATCCAAGAAAGAAGCTGATCCTTTGGTAGATCTATAAGTAATTCCGCCTGTATCACACCAATCCATCTCAGAGTAGAAACGCAAACAAGAAAAGGTGCAGTATTCATCCATTTACTTCTGAATGGGTCAATTCAGGTTATGTTTCATCTCTATGGGTCAACTGGGAAAATGATAATTTTTTGATATAGCAATAAGAAATTGTCAACCTACAGGAAAATCGCACAAAGATACGTTAAACCTCCAATTCATTTATTCCTGATGAGACTAATTTTGAGCTTGTATAATCATTATTATTCTTAAACGCTAATTAGTGTATAAAAAAAATACGACTTGATCGGACAATAACTGTTTTTAGGCCCAACTCGACCCCATTTGTCTGTACCAAAAGCTACCCTTTTTACCTTAAACAGCTTTGATTTTTCCTGCCTGCCACCAGCCCATTTTGCCAGATTTACAAAGACTAACAAGTCTTGTTACCTTAATCTCATCTCCTAGAAACTCAAGCATATTGCGGTGAATGTCTGACAGCATGGCATCTCTTATCATCTTGAATACCTGTTCACTCATATTTGTTGTCATTATAACAGTTTTCCCTGAAATGTAGATTTTACTGATCCCTATATCTGCTGCCATTCTCTTCACACATAGTTTTTTCAGTAAAACTTCCATAGCGTAAGGCTCTTTTCCATATTGCCTTCTTAAATCCACTGTGAATTGCACCAAACTCCACATGTCTTTTGTTGCAGCTTTCTCGGCATCCTTAACTACTTCTATGGGATTGTCCAGATAGTTTATGTACTCGGAAGAGAGACGAGGGTTTATATCCAACTCAAGCTGACATAAAACAAAATGGAGATATATATCAACATATTGACTAAGAGTTTAAAGTTAGAAATGGCAAGTAAATGGGTCAATTTGGGTTGTCTTTAACTCAAAAGGGGTAATAAAAAGTTTGACTAAAAGGGGAACAGGTCAAACGGGTCAAAAATGCTCAAAGTCTATATTTTATGCATACAAGTACAACCTCTTAAATCGTTGTAATTCAATAAGTTAAATTATTAATGTAAAATATAGGTTTTGTAAACACATTTAACTCATTAACTATTTATAAGAAATGAGATATACCTTGACAGATTTGTAAGGAACGGGACGAGTTCGATGAACATCAACCTGTATTAAGAAGCAAACAAGATTTTACAATTAATTTTAATAGAGCAAAAAAGTTAGATGCAAAAGAATTATACTGAAGAAGATATCATTAACACATAGAAATAGAAAAAGAAAGGAGAAACAGAATACCATGGATAAGCTCTCGAAAAGCATTTCAAAGAACAGATCAATGCCTACATTGCCAACATCTCCTGTTTGTTGCACACCAAAAATATTACCAAACCCCCTAATAGTCATGTCTCTTTCTGCAAGTTGCAAGCCTTGACCAAGATCACCACACTCTTCAAGAGCTGCAAGCCTTTTCTGTAGAGTTGCAAAAGGTTGTATATAGTACTATTTTTGTATCAAGTCTCAACAGTAGTTTTTCAGATTTACAAAGAAATGCAGAATTTACAATTTTAGTTCGAAGTAATATAATGTTACCATGCATCCATGTCAAAATGCCAACTCTAATGCAAATTTGGGTTGTACGGGGCAAACGGGCAATCCAAAGTATGTTATATCTTAACGCGTAAAAAAATAAAAAATAAACAGGGTCGAAAGTCTCCCAATACTTGATGCATAAAAAATGGCTATATCTTATTCTAAAGAAACAAAAAATTGTTATAAAAAATAATATGTTTGTAATTAGATTTGACGCACTACTTGTTCACATTAATAATCTAAATCTTAAAGATCATACCTTTGCTTACTGGAGAAAGCAACAACTTAGTGGGTAGTAATAGATGAGCAGAACTTCCTCTTTGACCCTTCCCCCCGCTTCCAACGCAACTACACCAACAAAATTATAAACAATTATCAAGAATAACTTGTGATGACTGATGATAACAATAAAAAAAAATTGACTAAAAAAGCAAGAAAGAATGTATCCAACAACAAACCTGATACAGTTGTGCAAGCCCGAATTGCTGAAAGTCTTGGATTATGATGGTGTTAGCATTTTGAATGTCGAGCCCACTCTCTACTATTTGTGAAACTAGAATCTTTATTTCTCCATCTACAAATCTTGTCATGTTTTATCTCCAAGCCGGATTGAGAAATATAGCTGCACGAAAGTTGCATAATGGTAAATATAAAGTAATTATTATCTAGTATCAGTGGACAACGACATAATGGTAAGTCCTTCTGCAACTAGTTTACTATGCACATAACAGAAACGATTTACCTGTCCATGAGCAAGGGCAATTTCAACATCTGGAAATGTCTTCTCAAGAAATGCCATAACCTGTTCAAGACCTGTGAATGGTAATAAATTTTATTTAACTAGACCACCAAGAAAACAGCAAAAGCATATACAAAGAGCCCGGGTGAAGTGTCTTTCAACAATAGGCAAATTTGAATAGGTAACCACTTTTACCTTGAATACGTGGCAATACATAGAAAACTTGGCCTCACGTCCCCCAGCTCAAAATTGATTGCGAATAACCTTTTCCCACTAACTCCAAAGATGGGTTTTTAATAGGAACCTCTTGAGGAGGCGCTGTTCGATCAAACTGAAAGATTATATAAGAAAAAAGTGTTTTATTCCACAGATAAATTGAATGCTCAAATTTTCACTAATCCTAAATCATAAGATACGTGTATAAATCAGATATGGTGTCACCTGCAATCACGAAAGCCAGTTAAGGCTAAATAAAGGGTCCTTGGTATAGGCGTTGCAGAAAGAGTGAGAACATCAACTGAAGTTTTGAATGAAGCAATCATTTCCTTCTGCTTGACACCAAACCTCTGTAAACCAAAAACACGTGTTATACATTGAACTTGATTGCCTCATGTTGCATTATATTTTTCAATATCAAAAGATCTGATGGTAATGAATATATTGAAATTGATATAAGCAAAAAGAGGAGAACCTGTTCTTCATCAACTATCAGAAGACCTAATTTATCATATGTGACACGGCTGCCAAGAAGTGAGTGAGTTCCAATAATGATATCCAGCTCACCATTTTGGATCAAATGAAAATACTCCTCCCTCTCAGTTCTGGTCTGCATGCTGTAAAATGTTAGGCCCATAGCGACATTGCTAGCTGAGTACCAGACTATAGGTCGAAATATGATGATGGACTCATTTACTTTTTGAATGGGTTAATTGGGATGCGTTTTTAAATCTCAACGTCAAATATGTTGAATCAGAAAAATTAGTAAAGGGGAAAGGGTCATATGGTTGAGAAGTCGTTTCAAAATCTATTTTTAGGCATAAAACCTCCTAAACCAATATTATTCAATAATATAAATACTGCTGTAATAATATATGTTTCGGGTATCATAATTAAAGAGAGCGTTCAAGTTGTAAGAAATGGACACAAAAAAAAGGGTATTTGCAGGTCAACCTAACCAACCCGTTTTGACACATACTTACAAATGTCCCATTTCAACCCAGCCCAGATTTAATCTGCGACTCAAAATTGTTTTTAGTAATCATAGTTAACACGTTCATGCTTGTAAGAAATGGACAAAAAAGAGGTTTTAGCAGGTCAACCTAACCTGCCTGTTTTGACGCATACTTAAAAATGTCCCGATTCAACCCAGCACAGATCTAATCTGTGACTTAAAATTCCTGAACCACCCCTCTTGCCACATCTAAACATTGACCAAAAGACCAATATAAGGAGCAGCATGATTACAGTTTTTTGTCGAGCAGAAATAAAAGTGTGCACTTGTAGCAGAATCATAGTAACTTAATAATGTTTCTAAAGTCAGTCATGATGTAGATAACCATAAAACCTTAATAAAATGCCTTGCATCCAAAATCAACCCACATGATACAGCATAAGATAGAAAATAGATGTTATTTTCACCTGAAATCTGCTCATAAGCCCAACTCTAATGTTGGGGTATCTGGAAAATCTCTCTGAAATAACACCAAAATGCTGTCGAGCCAATACAATGGTTGGTGCTAATACCATTGCCTGCTTTCCAGACGAAACCACACAAAAAAGAGCTCGTTGAGCAACTTCTGTCTTCCCAAATCCAACATCTCCACATATCAATCGATCCATTGGAGTTTCTCTCTCTGTCAAATCCTTATCAACGTCAATAAAGGCTTGTAGCTGGTCAGGGGTGGGTTTATAAGGAAATTGAGCGGCAAATTCAGCCATTGCAGGATTTTTGGGGTATGGGGGTCTTCTTAATCTTGCCTGTATTAAATAAACTCCGTCCAACAGATTCAACAAACCATATTTTTGAATTGCAACCTTTCCTTTAACCTTTCTCTTCTCCCAAACGCTTGTGTCCTTCAATCTCCCCAAACCTCGAGGTGCCGAGCTTTCATTTGGACTGAAAACAACAATCCAAACATCATTTTAGTTTCAGCAAGATAACCGATATGCAGGCGATGTTTGTTTAACCTTATTTTTGGGCTTATGGTCGTTTCGGCTTATGTTTCATAAGCACATTTTTGCAGCATAGATTGAACTCAATTGGCATTATAGCTAAATATGTCATAATAAGCCTAATAAATTCAAGATAAGTCGGGAAAATGAGCTTTAACATAAGCTGAAACAACATAAGCTTAAAAAATACCCCCGCAGACTGGTTGTTGCTTTGGATGTGCAAAATTCCGATTATTTAAAAATCTACAGTAAAATGACCCATATAACAGTAATCCAAAACTAAGGATAACCAAATAATAAGCTGTTAATGTTTGGCAAAACTAGCAGTAGAAGGCAATAGATGTTAGCTATGGCTGTTTGGTTTATAAACGCGTTTGGTATAATTACGTGTAGAATGACGTAAAAGCTAGAAGCTAATGCTTCGCTTCTTTAACTAGCGTTTCAAATAGGAGCGTTTATACAAAATTCCAAATGCTAAACACTTGTTGCCAAACAAGCATGTATATTATATTTTAAACATTAAACGCTACAAAAAGCTAGTCGCCAAACAGGGCGGGTTGAAACTAGCACTTAGACACCAGTTTGTTTCTCAATTGAGAAGAATGAGAAGTAACTGTAACCATACATTTGAAATGCATCAGTTCAAATTAAATGCATCTCCGTTCATTTAGAGGCATCGTCTATCGCTTCGAACTGATTTGAAGTGAAAAAGATGCAAAGCAGCACTAGAACAACATTTGACATTAGAGGTACGAAAACACATAGCCATTTCACTCTAATTTTGATGAATGGCATCTAATATATGTATATGCATCTAATTTTGAGCTAGAAATACATTAGATGCATCTAAATGAATAAGATCAACTAATTCAAGTCGTCGCATTACGAATGGTGGTTTATACTTACTTACTCAGTTCTTCTCCATTTAAGTTTTTCTTGTATCCTACTCATACTTATAAAGTGGAAAATGACGTATACACATTATTAAAACAACTCTTATATAGTCACATAATCATAATCATTATACCCTACTGGTACAAATTTAAAACGACTTGTGAAAGAAGACGTACAGGTTATATCGATAAAGAAACTTGGAGGCCTGCTTAACAGGCAGCTTAGCAACACCGTCGGCATACTGAATATAAACATAATCAATAGGAACGGAACTCCCTTCCGGTATACTCGGCCTAATCGACATAAACCTCCCAATGCCCACTTTCTTATGGACAACATAATCCCCCTCTTCTAAACTAAACGGGTCCACTTTATAACTGATTACACCATCACTTCCCTCATTTCCACTACCTAAACGACCTCGTTTCAGCTCACGCAACCCCCGTTGCTGTTGTTGTTTAACCACCTGTATATACTTATCAACTTCTTCGTCAGTTACAACGGTTTGTTTATTTTCGGAATGTGGTTCGGGGTTGTTGTAACGCCTGAATTCGTTTGGTGAAAGTGGTCTTGAGTATGCGTTCGTTAATTATGAGAATAGGTCAGCTTCGGTTTTCGACCGTTGTTTTTTGTTGTTTTCGAAGCGTGCTATGGCGTCCTGGTGTGGCTCTTGCGGTGATACGGTGGTTGAGGTGACGGTGGTGGTGGTTGGGGAGTGGTTTGAGGAACGGTGTGAAGAAGTTGAAGGAGGTGTGGAGGAGGTGGTGGTGTGGTGGTGGTTGGAGTGTGGTGTGGGGTGGGGTGGTGGTGGTTAAAGTGGTGGCCGCCATTGCCGGAGGTGGTTATGGTGATAAGCCGAAGAGACAAGGTGAGTCGTGTTTTTAGCTTTATCATTAGTTAAGTACAGTATTTTTTTATGGATAACGAAAATTAATAAACATTAAAATGACACTTTTAGTACTTTTGTTATTTTTTTAACTTTTTTTTTTGTCTTTAAAAGCCGCAAATGTTTAGGCTACTTCTTCATCGGATGCATCAGCGTCACATTAACTTTCTCTTTCTTACTTTTTACCCTCACTCCCTCTCACAATTTACTATTATCAATCACAAAACCTCTCACCAGACAATCCATTTTCTTATTAAAAACTAAAACTTTTATTATTCAATAATTAAAAATGTTACATTACATAAATTAAAAAGTGAACGCGTACGGAATTAAAACGTAAACATTACATAGATAGATTAAAAACGTGAAATCAACCGAATAGCCTCTACTTGAGTATCGCCTTTAAGTCTTCATCGGTCTTCGACTCATATAACGCTTCGTCACTTTGACGGTTCTCCAAACGTCGGATTTCCAGCTTCGCAACCTTAAGTTCCAGCTCCTTGTTTTTGATCCGCAATAACTCCAACATTTCTTGGCTCTGATGACATCAAATAACGTCACATTTATACCATCATTTATCCCGAATAAACTAACCACTTTTGTATAATTATTGCAAGAATGTGTACTTAATTTTTAAAAGTGTTATTTGCAGTAATTGAGGAGTGATCTGTGAAGACATGCTAAAAGGCGCATATTTTGGAGATAAAACGAAGACATTTGAAGATTTATATATTCTGACCAATACGCCGTATCCAGGAAAAGAGATACGGCATATCAGCGCCACGTCTTCACAAGAAAATGCGTATCAACGATTCCCAATACGGTGTATCAAGCTTCTGCCATACGTCGTATCCATGATGATAACTATGCAGAGATACGAAGATATTTGTATTTTAGGAATGTATATCGTTTTGATTATAAACTTTGCATGCACTCCAAGGGATACACCCCAATACGTCGTATTGGCCCAACCCTATACGGCGTATCCATCATTTTCGGAGGTTATAAATAGAAGACTCAAAAACGAGTTTTCGGTGTGCAATATCATATTCTTCATACTTTACTCATAAAAGATGATTTTTTGAAGAAAAAGAGAGAAACAAAGGTCAAGCATCGATCACGATTCCATAGAAGACACTGTGTAATTTCCTTACTCTTGTAATCATTTAAATTTTGGTATCGTTCGGTAAAAGGTTTAGTTTACCTTGGTTATTTGATCACACTTGTATAATTACAATGGTTATGGGCTAATACCCTTGGGTATTAGCCATCTTAATAAAAGTTCAATGTTTGGTTTGTTTTAAAAATTGATTTCTTAATCAATCGTTGATTGTTTAATTATGTTTATCACCTAATACTTGTCTATGTGCTTGAATATGCGACCTATCATTCAACTGGGTCTAGTGATACCTAAAAAGTAATCTAGATACTGGGATAGCTCACCATATCGTGTCTTATATTACTAGACCAATAGGACCACAAATAACGTTCTATCTTTACCTTTTAATTATGAGCTTATTTGGACCGGTAGGTAACCCGTAATGTTTCAGCAATCATGTTCTTGATTAATTGGTAAAGACTCGAATAGTGGACTACCAGTATATAAAACACTGTCAAGCAATAAGTGGGTAAAGTCCTGATGGGCTAGGGTTTTAACAGGACCACCACTGCTTTGATTCCCTAAGATAGATTATAATTAAACTAAAGGATGCTTTATGCGGATGCGTTAATTGTGACAGGATTAATCGTGTCTAGGTCTTAGGATGATGTCCCGCCTAAGTCTTAAGAATGATATGCCGCTTCGAGATAAGTAAATCATTGCACTAAAACAAACAAACCAACACTAAACTGGATTTAATATGGCTAATACAGTTTTCTATCATTTGGCTTGTACCGCTTTTTTATCTTCTGATTTTCTTCTTTTGCGTTTATTGTGTGTTGATTTGATATATTTTGCCACAAAACCTTTGTCAGTCTCTCAGGCTGAAAACCTCCCATATCCGTTAGAAGCGTATATAGCATAGGTTTAACAAGTAAATAAAAATAACTTAACTAGAGTAATTAAAATACTGATAGATTAATAGGTTAACGACCTCACTCTTAGTGAACGACACCCTATTTACCACAAAACTCCACCCGATCGGGTATACTGCCCATTAAAGTGTTGTTTTAGGATAAGTCGGCTAAATATAAATGTAAAACTTGGTAATTAATAAATTGACCCTACACGACAGCACATCAAGTTTTTGGTGCCGTTGCCGGGGAGTGAAAAAGTTTAACCTTTAATTTTATTAGTATTTATAACCATTAGTTTAAATTAATTTAATTAGTGTAATTTAATTATGTTTATAATTTAATTGTGTGATTTAATTTCCTACTTTATTTAATTGCATTCATAAAGTACTCTGCCTTGTAGTTTGTTTCTTTGTTTCTGAATTCCAGCATAGGTTTATCATGGATGATCCAAACATCACTATGGAAGAATACATCAGACTCGAAGAAGAAAAAGCTCTTAGTCCTGGTGAGACGTTTGATTGGCAAACCGCCACATATGGTAAGATGGAATATTGTGAAAATAAGGATAATAGCTTCACGAATCTTGAAACTGAATACCCATCTATAGTCTTTGACGATACATCTGATATAACACTCTTACGTGAACCTACGGTAAGTCCTCTTGACAATAACGAAATTGACTTTAAAATTTCATTTCATAGTAATTTTTGACGAAAATTCATTTTCTTGTAAAATAATTTT
>BQNB010020694.1:0-65169 GCA_026074375.1 Tanacetum coccineum | reverse complement strand
TGTGAATTGAAACACTAATTTGTGTGTGTGGGAGGAAGAAGATGATGAACCCTAAGAGGGTATAACAGCCGAAAATACCCCCACTTAACGGGATTGACTAACAAAAGTTAGTCAGAGGGACTAAACCCGATACGGGTCAAAAGTTTGGGGACTGGATCCGTTAAAAAAGTTTCGGAGGGACTAAATCCGTTATACCCGACAAACATTAGGGACGAATTATGAAATTAACTCTATATTTTATAAAACTTGTGTGATTTTAGCATTTCTTACTATAAAAAGAGATTATCTGTTATTTCATTTTATTATATGTATATATTTTTTGTTCAATTTTGGTTAGTGTTTTCTTATGCATGCGCGTAGACATAGACAACTTTCATTTCGTGCTATAAGTTTGACCCTTCACATTTGCCTAAAATGTAGTTTAACACATCGATCAGTTTGAATACACCAGAAGTTTGCTCATATTACCAATCTGATTTTCCGTTATGCAAATTAAACCTAGTCACCAATCATTTCTATATAACTATCGTTATAGGATGCTAACAGTTTCATCGTCTTTTTATAACAAGTAAATAAATTAGTTTTTTCATTTTAGGTTACGGGAGATGTACGGCATCTAATCGACTGTCTCCGACCCTTTCGTTGGCCAGCTTCAAGATATGTGTCTTTCATTTTTTTTGTGATGACATTAGCGTACATATTTGTGGATTACATTGGTGATTTTTGATCTCCTCCTTTATAACGTTTGTTCTATTTTCATTTTTTTTTCTTGCTACCATATTTGTTTACTAATTTATTTTAAAGTTTAGTGTACGAGTCAATGAGGTTGATCATCAATTGATGCGTTCTTGCCTCCACGATTACTAGGTTAGTGGAGAAAGAAATATACTCACCCGAATTAAAAATCCAGATTCTGATTTAGAATTCAATAAGTGCAAGTTTATAATTCGTGAAGTATAATGTACCAATCTCTGGATGAGTTGGTAAATTAGTTTAACAAGATGAACCACATTTAAAATCTATTGTGAAGTTTGTATTTTACACAAAATGTACATACAACAACAACAACAACAACGATACCCAATCCCGCCGGAGCAGGGTATGGGGGAGGTGAGATGTAGACAGATCCTACCCTTACCCTTTACGGGTAAAGAGACTGCTTCCGAGTAGACCTCCGGCTAAGAGACAAGAGAGAGGTAGACATACACAGACACATCCTAACAGACCCACACACACACCCAGAGGCATTCATAGACAACCAGCACACGCAAGCACCCGAACACGCACACACACTCACACACACACAACACACACACACGCCCACACGCCCACACACCCACACCCACGCACGCCCACCACGCCCAGACATGTACGCAACGCACGCACACACACATGTTATAATATAATATAAAATTACATGATACGTGTAATTTGGTTCTTAATGTTTAACACGAATTCGAAAACTTATAAATGTGAGTCTTATTTAATGTTACACCATTTGCATCAAACACAAAACAAAGAACGTGACAAATCTAAAACCTAAATCATCAACAAAAACAAATACAATTTCACTTAAAACGATTCTTAATTAAGATCCACTCAAACGTCAAAATCTATAGTGATAATTGAATGTCAAAATGACTACGAGGTTAATTGATTATCACTTATTTGATATTGAAGCTGAATTTCACGAAGGAGTGTACTTATTTCATCTTCGAGCCTTCTTTTTACTTTCTTTTCTTCAAACCACTTTTTGAATGACTAGCAGGGTACTCGCGCAATGCGGCGGCGGGTACCCGATGACTAATTTTGTGACAAAAAAATGTGTTTCATTTATACGTTTTTTCTACAAATAACTTTACAAACGAATGATAACTTTTAATTAAAATAACCATAAGCAATAGTAATACAAACTATTTTGTATCCAAATAAACAATAGGTCTGATTAAGGAGAGTAACACAAGTATCATGTTTGAAACATAAATTAAAGGTAGACGTCATTACAAAATAATTACAATTTTGCATAAAAACTACTAACCAACGATTTGAGTTTACAAATATGCAACTAACTATTAAAGCCCAAATAATATAACCCATACCAATTATTTTAAGCCCAACAACACAAAAACTTCAATTCAACCAGATCAAACCCCGATTCTTTATTTCTCTACATCATATCCTCCGAGATAAACTCGCACCAAAGACAATCACTCTCATAGCTTCTGCAAAACTCACACACATCACACCAACAACTAAAAGATAGATTGGGGATACCGAGTATTCAAGAGGAAGAATAACAACTTCAACTGCAATGGTTTAAATTTTTATATATATTTAGCCGTGATCTATTGTGTGCTTTGGTATATTGAGGTAATAACATCATAGTTGTTAATATTTTCTAATTTAATTTGGTAGGGTGAAAGCACATTTATAACTTTCAGTTTGTTACCAAATAATTGCGTATAGTGGGGTTGCTATGTTTGGTAGCAGGTAATTTAATTAAGTTTTTATGATTGTTTAAAATAATAGCAAGTAGTATGAAGTATGTTGCTATTGTGTGTAATGAGTTGTAGGGTAGATGTAATTCTTGGCTATCATTTTCCCGGCAAGACAGCGTCGGCGGTGGCGAAACTTTTTCTGGCGAGACATCGATGACGGCTGTAAGAAAAAACGCCAAAAAAGTTTATAGAAACTCATATATATAAGCAAAATCTAGAAGTCTATAAATGAAAACCATTTAAACATGATAATAGTCATAAATCAATTAAAAAAACTCGAGAAATACCTCAAAAGTCATACGTACCTCGAAAAACGTGTATGATAGTGGGATGGTGATATTCGGCTCGTGGGTGGTGGTGGGCCGGTGTATGCGGTGGTCGGGATGGTCGGGGGTGGTTGATATGGGATGAGTTTACGAGTGTGTTTTATTCACTTTATATATGAATTTAGGTTACAATATTTTTTATATTGGGCTATTAATATTAGTGTGATGTTACAGTTTTTTTTAATGGGGCTGTTACAGTTTTTTTAATTGTGCTATTAAATCACATTGATTAAAATAAGTTGTTACAATTTTATTCATTTGTATGTATTAATTTCATTTAATAAGCATATGTTATAATTCTATTCATTGTGTATTAACTTTTTTGCATACGTAACATAAATATTTCACAAAGAAGATATGTTTTTTACTTGAAAATTTTAAGACTTCTTCTAAAATTAGAATGAGCTAAATGTTTTATAAAGTAGTAGAGATGACTTGCTTGAGCATAAAGGTTTATGATTAAGACTTGATCTATCTAGTTATACATGATGTAATGAGTTACATTGTTGTGCTCACAGTGTATATCTATCACTTAAAGGAGTTACGTTATAGTGCTTAGTGTCACACGCAGATGCAGATGTGGATAGGCTCCAGAGGTGAATGTACTTCTTATACGTTCATGGGATAGTATAGAGTACTTAGGGATTTGGATAGCTGGAAGCATAAACTCTCTACATCTTTCTTCAATCAACAATAGTGCAAGCTTAGGTCATAAGAACGGGGGATTTTACTTCAGTTTCAGGTTTAGTATTTCAGGTTTGCTCCATCAATGGTCACCACATATAGCTGACAAAATAATAACGAGTTGGTAAAGAATTAGTTAGAGGGACTCAAGAGTAGAGATGTGATCAGCTGACAACTCTCACGGGATAGATTTGATCTAAGGAAGTCAGTGGATCTTCACACATGATCGTCTCGAGTATATGGACGTACATGTCTATGATGATCGGGAGAGATCGTAGCCATCATGGAGGAAGAAACGTGTACCTAGTGTGGTTTTACGAGTTTATGAAGAAGGGCTACATGAATATAAACCAATGTTTTTGTGGATTCGTGTTGGGTATTATGGTTTCTACTTCCTTGGATTGGTTAGTGTGAAGTATTTTAAAAGCGTGAGAAGATATGTTGCTGGTTTCTTACATGTTCCCTTAAACGAATAACCATCTAGACCAAATGTCAAAGAAGCACTCGTAGTTGGTGTGGTTTAGTGCTTCTTCTTCAAAATTCTGTTGTGCACTTAAAAGTCAAAGATAGAAGATCATTCAAGCTACATTAAAGTTTCGAATTTGCTCAAGACATGGTTATTGGTTTGGGGGAAGCCGATTTAAAAATTTCATCAAAAAGGAGTCTATGAAGAAAGTTTTTCAATACATGATGTATGAATTGGGGAGGGGGAGAAGTTAATCCAGTTCATACCCATTACAATGGTTCTCCTACAAGTAAAGACAAAGATTCAAGCTGGGGTACATGTATGAAGACAAAGGGCACTAAAGTCATCCTCATCATTGGAAGCGCCTTGGAAGTTCTTATTTTTCTTTGTATTTGTACTTGTTAGAAACGTTGTAAGTAATTTCGTATGCCGCACCATTGGGGGAGGATTGCTAGGTCAAAAAATGTGACGACATTTACGGAATTACATTAATATACTTAAGCCGGACACCAAGGACTAGATTAGACGAGTTTGGATAGTTTAGTCATGTTTAGGCTATATATACCCCCTCTATACTTTCATTGATGGGTGAGACTCTTGCATAGAGTGTGTGTAAACATATTTCTCTCTAATAATACACACATTTATCATGTATCTCTCTACCCTCTCTCTCTAACATGACTAGATACTATTTCAAGTATCTTCGACCTCCCGAATCGTTATTTGAGTGTTCTTGATCCGTCTAACACTACTTTATATTGCTCATAAAATATTAATTTTGCCAACACTTTTTGTATAGTTCAAATAAACCACAACGTAATCATACATGTTCAAACCATTATACTAGTATAAACCAAAAATGATTAAACGAGATCTTCTTCGTGACGTAAATACTTTTCCTTGATACCACATAGCTGAATGCGGTTCAAAACCCCTCGTTTATATTAATGTAAGATAGTTTTGACGTCATCCAAGTTTTATCGAGTCTATATATGCGGCTTTTGTTGTATGCCAAATCGAAAATAGTGTATACTTTGCTTACAACATTTAGTATGGGCATATTTCAATCATCTTGCTCAAGTCATCAAAATACTCAGGACCGTAAGGACCGTCCTCTATACATGAGAAGGGTAATTAATTAGGAAAGGGAAAATTCCCAAAATAATCCGGTCGCCTAAAGTGTTTACCCTTTTTAGACCTCAAAAAATAAACTTCCCATAATAGACCAGTCGCCTGGTCTCTTAAGTCGCCTAAAAAACTTTTCACTTTTTGTGTAAGTTACTTTTCAGACATGTTTTTAGGAGACCCACTTAATCTACTTTTAAGAGACTTCTTTTTTGTCATTTCCTAAAAAATTAGTCAAACATAATAGTACTTTTATAATCCAAAAATTAGGCGACTGACGGTATATGTACTTTATGCGACTTTTTAAAATTAATTTTTTTTGTTTTTTTAAACATTGGTAGTTGCGAAATCAGTATTGGTATATGTGATTTAGGCGACTTACGACATTTTACTTTAAAAGACTTTTTTACTTTTTGGCTCATGTATACACTTTTAACTCAAAATTAAAATCAATTAACTCAACCACTCACCTGTTCTTTTTTTCTCTTTCTTTAAATGTGTTCTTCACCATTGATAAGCACCTCTTATCACCTTATCTCATATCTTCAATCCGTAAATAACACCAATCTTCAACAATAATTCATCAAATTTTTATATGGGTCACTCAAATTACACAAAAAAGATATAACCTTAAACATTCATATGTCCATTTTATATTTAAAAAATTATGTTATTTATATGATTATTTGAGAATCTAAAAATATAATAAAAAGGTGAAATAAATATGATAGAAAACTAATTGACTTTAAAACTATGTGCGTTTGACTTTTTTGAAATAAACAAAAAAAAAGTATTTAAATGTGTTGATAGAATTAATGCCTAAAAACATTATTAATATTTTTCACATCTTTACGTTTTGATAATCACAAAATATAAAAACGTTCAATGTAAAATTAAACGTAAACAAGTAATTAGTAGTAAAATTTCATTTCGAAAATTATATCACTTAAAGGTATGAATAAATAAATGCTTAATGCATTTTATGATCAAAGAAAATTTTTATTCAACCTCACACTTTTATAAAATGTTGTAAACATTTTTATAAACTTTACAAAACATTTTCTACAATTAAAAGAAATGTTTTATTCAAAATAAACATTTTGAAATTCAAATTTTCAGACCTAAAACGATTAGAAAAGTTCCAGAAAATTCTCTCTACACAAAAGGCAAACTGAGGAGCCCCAAGTCTAGGGCGGCCCCCTTAAAATTAAAGGGACCGCCCACCTATTTAAGGGGACCGCCCATAGGTAGACGCTCCTCCAGTTTGTCCTATAAATACTGGACTTTTCCCCACTATTTTCTCACCTTTTGCACTCATTCTTTTTGTTCTAAAACAGCCCACACATCTCATTAAAATCCTTTGATCATCTAATCATAAAGCTTTGTTTCCAAGTGATCCAAGCTCAATTCCTCAAGTGCAAGAGAAGAATACTTCCATCATCAAGTGAAGAAGTATTACACATTTGTGTGTTGTTGCAATCTTATTGCATCCATATCATAACATGTAAATCATTTGTAAATCTTGTAAAGTTGTGTAGTTGTTAGATCTTGGTGATTGTTGTAAGTATAGTTAGATCTTGGTGATCTTTCCTAGTAGTGTTAGTTAGGTGTGATTATAGTAGTGGCTTGGTGAAGTAGTGGTGTGAAGAAGTTGTGTAGTCGTGATCAAGTCATGAAGTCAAGTTGTGTAGTGAAGTTGTGAAGTTGTGGTAGATTGGTTCTAGCTAAGATTAGAACTCGACATCTAGCTTAGTGTCGGAAATCAAGATAAGCAAAAGTTGTGTAAGGTTTTCTCCGCCATAAGGGAGCTTGTTGACATAGTGAAGAAAACTCTCGAGTTAGGTGCTCGAGGAGTGGAGTAGGACGAAGAGGTGCTTCGTTACCGAACCACTATAAATCCTCGCGTTGTGGTTTGATTGTTCTTACTCTTATCTCTTGTCTTACATTATTTTTTCATACTATCCTATTGATTGTTTAGATAAGTATATTGTTCATATTGTGCAAGTGTTGAATTCACATAAAGTCGAATCTAGAATTTTTATAAACACTTTAAAACCTTAAATTAAAAAGTGGTAAACTATTCAACCCCCCTTCTAGTTTTCCACAATTGGTATCAAGAGCCACGTCAAACAAGATTTTTAAAATAAATTGTATTTTAAAACTTGAATCGATCTATGGAATCGGAAAAATATTTAGAAGGGCAATCTATGCAAAGACCACCACTATTTGAAAGTGATGGATTTATTTATTGGAAAAATAGATTCGAAACTTATGTGAAGTCAAAAGATCTAGATCTTTGGCATGTTATTACCGATGGTGATTTTCCTCCTATTCAAAATAATCCCGAAACTAAAAAGGATGAAGTTGTACCTTTTCATAAACAAAACGATGATCTTAAAAAGAAACTTGCAAAAAATAATGAAGCTAAAATGGTAATTTATAATGCTTTGCCACGTAAAGAATACGAAAGAATTTTTATGTGTCAAACCGCAAAAGAAATTTGGGATACTTTATTAATCACTCATCAAGGTAATAATCAAGTCAAAGCTAACAAAATAGATCTTCTTGTTCAACAATATGAACAATTTATGATTCCGGAAGAGGAGTCAATAGATAATGCATTTGCTAAATTTAACACTATTATTACTAGTCTAAAAGCACTTGATGAAGGTTTTTCTAGCAAGAATTGTGTTAGGAAGTTTCTTAGGGCATTACATCCAAAATGGCGCGCGAAAGTCACGGCGATTGAAGAATCAAAGAATCTAACAACCTTACCTCTTGACGAACTAATTGGAAACTTGAAAGTTTATGAAGAAGTAATAAAGAAAGATTTCGAAACGGTCAAAGGCAAGAAAGAACAAAGTAGATCTCTTGCATTAAAGGTGAAAAAGGAAGTAAGTGATGAAGATAGCTCAAGCTCCGATAGTGAAGACGAAGAGTATGCTATGGCCGTAAAGGAATTCAAGAAATTCTTCAAGAGACGAGGAAGATTTGTAAGACAACCACGAGGCGATAGAAAAACATTCCAAAGAAGTAGAAATGATGGTTATGGTAAAAGTGAAAGAAAATGTTTTAGATGTGGTGATCCAAATCACCTCATTGGAGAATGTTCAAAGCCGCCAAAGAACAACGATCAAAGAGCATTTATTGGAGGAGCATGGAGCGACAATGGAGAAGATGAAGTGGAAAAGACTAAAGATGAAACTTGTCTTGTAGCTCAAGCGCCCGATGAAATATGCTTAGGAATAAACTTGGAACCCGATGAGTGGATTAAAGATAGTGGATGCTCAAAACACATGACCGGTAATCGAAAGTTGTTTTCTTCATACAAAGCGTACAACGGAGGAAACGTAATTTTTGGGAGCAACTTGCGCGGTAAAATCATAGGCAAAGGTACGATTTCTCAAGACTCCCTAATAATTGAAAATGTTGAGCACGTAGATAACTTAACATATAACTTGCTTAGTGTAGGTCAAATATGTGATAAAAATAAAATAATAAATAAAAATAAAAAAAAAAATGAATAAATAAAAAATAAAAAAAAATAATAAACAAAAAAATAATATAAAATATAAATATTATTAAATTATAAAAAAAATAAAAAAATAAAAAAAATAAAAAAAATATAAATAAAAAAAAAATTAAATAGAAAATATTATAAAAAAATAATAAATAAAAATAAAAATAAGAAAAAATATAATAAATAATTAAAAAATAATAAAAAAAAAATTAAAATTAAAAAAAAAAAAATAAATATAAAAAGAATAATAAAAAATTAAAAAATAAAATGAAAAAAATAAAAATAAAAAAAAAATTAATAAAATAAAAAATATTTCTTAATATAAAAATTAATAATAAAAAATAAAAAATAAAAAAAAAAGAATGAAATAATATAATAATTAAATAAATTATTAAAATAATAAAAAATAAAAAAAAGAAAAAAATAAAAAATTAATAATATAATATAAAATATATAAAAAAATACATAAAATAAATTAATGAATAAAATATTTAAAAAAAAAAAAAAAAAAATATAATATAATATTAAAATTAATATTATGATATAATAAAAAAAAAATAAAAAATATTAATAAAAAAAAGAAATATAATAATAATAAAATAAAATGTAATAAAAAAAAATATATAAAAAAATAAAAAATAATAAATTGGAGATAAAAAAAAAAAATATAAAAAAAAATATTATAAAAAAATATAAAAAAAAAAAAAAATATAAAAAAAAAATAAAATAATTAATAAAATATATTAAAAGAAAATAAATAAATAAAAAAAAAATAATAAAATTAAAAATAAAATAAAAAATAATAAATAAATAAAATGAAAAAAAAAAATAAAAAAAAAAAATATAAAAAAAAAAAAATAAAAAATTAATAAAAAATAAAAAATAATAATTGAAATAAATAAATAAAATATAAAAATAAATAAAAAAAATATGGAAAAATCAAAAAAAATGAAAAAATAAATAAAAAAATAAAAATAAATAAAAATGAAAATATAAAAAAAATAATTAATAAAAAAAAAAATAGAAAAAAAAAAAAATAATAAAAAAAAAATAAAAAATAAAAGTAAAAATAAAAAAAATAATAAAAAATAAGAATGAAAAATAAAAAAAAGAAAATAAAAAAAAATAAAAAAAAAAAAAATAAAACAATAAATAAATAATAAAAATAAAATTAAAAAAATAATTTAATAAATAAAAAAAGAATTAAAAAATTAAAAAATGATTAAAAAAAATAAAAAAAATAAATAAAAAATAAAAATAAAAAAAAAATTAAAATAAATATATAAAAAAAAAATAATAAAAAAAAATAAAATAAAAAATAAAATAAAATAAAATAAAAAATAAAATAAAAAAAAAATTTAAATTTATTAAAAAAATTAAAAAAAAATAATAAAAAAAATGAAAAAAGAAAAAAGATAAAAAAAAAAAATAAAAAGAAAATTAAATATATTAAAAAATAAAAAAAAATAAAAATATAAAAAATAAAAAAATTATTATAAATAATAAAAAAAAAATAAAATATAAAAAAAAAAAATAAAAATGAAATAAATTAAAAAAATAAAAAAAATTTTATTAAATTAATAAAAATTAATAAAAAAAATATATGAAAAAAAAATTAAAATGAAAAAATCAAAAATATAATAAAAAAAAAAAAAAAATAAAAAAAAAAAACATTAAATAAAAAAAAAAAAAAAATTAATAAAAATAAATAAATATAAATAAAAATAAAAATGAAATATAAATAATATTTTATTTAAAAAAAAAAAATAAAAAAAATAAAAAAAAAATTAAATGAAAAAAAAATAAAAAAATAATTTATATAAAAAATATGATAAAAAAAAAATATAAAAAAAATTATAAAAAAAAAAAAAATGATAATATTTAAAATGAAAAATTAAAATATAAATTAAATATAAAAAAAAAAAAATAGAAAATAAAAAAAAATAAAAAATAAATATAAAAAAATAAAAAATTAAATGAAATAAATAAAAAAAATAATAAAATATAAAAAAAAACGAAAAAAAAAATAAAAAAAATGAAAAAATTATATAAAAAAAAAAAATAAAATAAAAAAAAAGGAATTAAAATAAAATATAATTTAAAAATAAAAAATAAAATAAAAAATATAAAAAAAATAAGAAAAATATTAAAAATAAAATAAAAAAAAAAAAAAAAAAAAAAAAATAAAATCTATAAAAAATCAAAAAAAAAATTTTATATAAAAAAAATAATAAAATTAAAAAAATAAAAAAAAAAAAAAAAATAAAAAAATAATTAAAAAAAAAAAAAAAAAAAAAAAAAAAAAATTTAAAAAAATAATAAAAAAAATAAAAAATATAATAAAAATAAATAAAAAATAAAAAATAAAAAAATTTAATAAAAATAATAAAAAAATAATATGATATAAAAAAATAAAAAATAAAAAAATAAAAAAAATAATAATAAAATAAAAAAATAGAAAAAAAAATGGAAATAAATAATGAATTTAAAAAATAAAAATATAAAATAAAAATAAATGTTAAAAAAAATAAATATGAAAAAATAATAAAATAAATTAATAAATAAATAAAATAAAAAAAGTTTAAAAACAAAATAATGAATTAAAAAAAAATTATAAAAAAATAATAATTAAAATGGATAAATGATATAAAAAATAAATTTAAAAAATTTATAAAAAATTTAACAAAAAATAAAAAAAAAAAAAAAAAAAAATAATATAATGAAAAATTAATAATAAATAAATAAAAAAAAAAAATAAAAAAAAATTAAAGAAATAATAAATAAATAAAATAATAATAATCTAAATTTAAAAAAAAAAAAATTAAAAAAAAAATAAATAATAAATAAAAATAAAAATAAAAAGAAAAAATAAATATTAAATAAATTACATATTAAATAAATGTAAAAATATAAATTAAAATACTATAATAAAATAAAAAATTGAAAAAAAAAAAAATGAAAAAATTGATTCACCTAATGGTTTGTGATATGTGCTAAACACACAAACATCATTTGTACCCAGAAATGCAGAATAAACAGAACTAAAACACTAAAATATGGGATAAATATGTTGCAAAAATATGTTTGGTATTGTTTTTTTATACATGCCTTACAGTAACAAAGGATTGAAAACAAAAGCAAAACGTAATTTTTGGGTGACTTTCGACGACCGTTTTCACGTATATCAAGGTCGAAACAAAGTCCGTTAATATTACCATCGATCACAACCATTGAAAGAGCTACGAAATTACGATCTAACGTACCGGCCTTTCAATAATTTAACCTTTTTTATTTTAAACCATTTTCCCGTCCCTGTTTAACCTTTTAATACTAGTAATACAAATGAACTGGGCCAAAAGAGGGTTATATATTACATTTGGTATAATATAAAATGAAACACCTAGCATTTAGCGCGTTGGTTACATTGGTTTTTGAAGTTAAAACTTCTAATCCAAGAATGGTCAGGGGTTGTTCGAAACGCCAGAAGGGTAATATCCCCCTCCACACCGCACTTCAGCTGCCAAACCGTCAGCTGACACGTGGCACCACGTGGCATGCCACGTGGCGGACCCAGACCCAAGACCCGACCTGCCCCGGCCCAAGACCCGACCTGACCCGACCATGACCCACCGGTTGACTAGCGGTCAACCACCGTTGACCGGTGGTTGACCGGTGGTCCGGCGGTGGTCCGACGATGGTCCACTGCCATTGACCGCCGTTGGCTACCGTTTGACTGCCGCTGTTGACCACCGTTGACCGGTGGTCCGGTGACGGCTGGCAGGCCACGTGGCACCACTCAAGTGGTGACACGTGGCATTCTAATCATTGGTACGAGGTATTTTCATAGTATTGCAGGTACGAGGAAGGTTCTGAAGGCACACGTGTCGTGCACCTAATGGTGGATCTAAAATATTCATCGCTGGCAGCAGCTGTCTGTCCAAGGGTGGAGTGCAAAAAGACCAAAATACCCCCCAGATCTGGATTATGAGTGGCTGTGTACCTGAAAAGACAAAAATACCCTCACCCAATTTGGGCTATAAAAGACAGCAGCTGGTAGCATTGGGGGAGTATTAGATTTTAGTGTTAGATTTTAGAGAGTAAGATTTAGTTTATTAAAAATTAGTAGGGTAGTTTTAGGAGTAGTGTAGTATAATTTTTAGCTTATTGTAAAAGCTTTTATAGCTTATTTAGCTTATTGTAATCAAGATTTTTGAGCTTATTAATGAAGATAATTAAGGTTGGTTTTTATTTCATGCTTATTATTTCTTGATGCTTATTTTCTTTTTATGCTTATTCTTCTACTCTTTCTCTTCTTTTGCTTATTTCCAAATAAGCTCATGCTTATAGCTTATTTTTGGATCCGATCTCTTAAGCTTATATTCTAATAAGCTTCTTTAATAGCTTATTTAGACTAGCTTATTTTATATTGTTTTTTGATTTAGAGCTTTTCGAGTGAGCTTATTTTAGCTTATTTTCGAGTGCTTATTTTTCTAGCTTATTTTTCTTAGATCTAAATCCTTAAATATACCCGATCCGAGTTCACTTGATTGAACACCTTAGTTTCGGGTGGATTTAGATCTAAAGTTTTCATCTTTTTATTAGCTTATTTTGTTTTAACTTTTCATGTCTTATTTCTTATTTCATCCTTCTACATCTAAGGCCGGAGCTTAAGGGTCTTATAAGGTTGATAAATAGATAAAGTTTTGATCTTTATAGTTTTTATGAAAATAATTAGTAGATAAAGTTGACACCTTTATTCGCTAATTAGTAAAGTAAAAGCTTTAAAGTGATAAACTTATTTGTTTATTAAGTTTGTAAGATCGGGTGGTTTTATATCATTGCGGTTCTTCATTCGGTTACCCTTTTTCCCTTTTTAATACTAGTAGTTTAGAATTATTAGCTTAAAATGTTTATGTTTGATCTTATGATTGTTGCTAGTTTATTTGTTATGATTAGTGAGTAGTTCATTAGTGCTTGCTAAGTGATTAGTGATTTGGAATTTAGGTGCGGGTTTAAAAAGGTTTAAAAAATTAATAGTCATTAGAATTTTCCAATTTAAATACCGTCATTTATTTTTAATGCAATTTAAATACTTGTCATTTATTTTATTTTAAAAAGCATTTTACTTTACTTGTCATTTAATTTCTTAAAATTTGTTTTCGAAGGATTTTAATTCGTTAAACCTAGTCCCGCACTAGGAACATTTCACGCCACTTAGCAAGCATATTTGTCATTTATATCTTTTTGATCAATTTTAGTATAACCTTGCAGTTTTAAATTTTAGAATTAAATTAGTTTAAATTTTAGTTTAAAACCCAAAACCCAAAAACTTTTGTGAACAATCAGCTCGAATTTATAAACAGAACATAGATTTTGCATTCACCTCTCGCCGAGGAAAACGATACCCGTAGTGATTACTTTAAATTCATTCTAAAATAATTTGTATGATACTTGCTTGCTATAAAGTATATGATTTTCCAATAAATAATGTATATATATATATATAATATATAATATATATATATTAATATATAAATATATTACTATATATATAATATAGATACATTATACAATATATATTATATCGGAGGGATTCATTGATGCCGTTGAAAAAACGACTATCAAAATGGCCGCGCCGGGGAAGAGGTGTATCGATTTTTTACGGGATGTTTTTGTGTTCCGAGCCTTGAAGATCCCTTCCTTCGGAAAGTATATTTTCGTCTAAAAAAAATCAAAAATAGTTTTCTTCTATTTTTATTTTTCCTTTTCTTTAGAAATAATAAAAATACCCAAAAATAATTTTTTTATTTCATTTAATTATCTTTAAAAAAAATTTCAAAAAAAAATATTCTCTCCTTAATCATCTTACTTCAAACTAATTCTTATCTTCTTTATCCTCTTATCCGTTTAATTCTTCGACATGTCTTCGTATAACCATTTTGGTTGCTCGTGGTGTGGAGGTCCGTTTAATGGTGGAAACTGTCCTGGCTGTAGCAGTGTAGGATCCAGAAATGAGTTTGTCTATGACCCAAATCCTTATTCTTATAATGAAACACCCGATTTTTCTTACCAACCTCTACAGCCCCAGTACGAGACATACTCGTGTGAGTTATGTGGGAATGATTCTCACTATGGGTTTGATTATCCACCACGGGTACCGCTTGTCTATGAGCAGGAACCGTGCTACAATAAAAACTGTAGTGATAATTATTATCCACAAAATTCACCGAGTTTTCTTTGTTGTGATAACTGTAGGGGTCCTCATGAAAGTTTTTCAGTGTCTACCATGAACCAAAATTTATATAAATTCTAATTATATCGGTTGGACCATCCAACCCCCATAGTTTCCCGTCATTCATCAACCTCCTCAAGAAACGAGTGTGGAAATTTTGCAAGCTAAAGAAGACTTAATGATTTCTATAGAAACCTTTTTAAAGAAATTTAATCGTATATCTTTTAGAGAAACGCCGAAGGTTTTAATGCAAGCTTGGGACAAATTTCTTGAAATTAAGCATGCTCAATCCGAGGAGGTACAAGAATTGCTTAACAAACTTCTTGAAGATGTGCAAAATATAAGTGAGGAGCTGGCAGAGTTTATTAAATAGACCTGAGTCGGAAGTCTTCCTTACCTTTTTACTTAGATGATGACGAGGAGTATACTATTGCAATCACACCCGATTTACCAATTGAAGAACCTGAGTACTCTCTAAGTATGGGGGACGAGCATCTTGACACTATTCCTGAAAAGGAATCGGACGAATTAATTAAGTCTAGTGTTGAGAACCTTGTCCCAATCCCAAGTGAGTCCGAGGTTACTTCCGATAATGAAAGTGAGTGTGATGTGCCCGTTGATGATGAATCTTCTCTGACTTTTACGACTTTCTCGAATCCTCTCTTTGATTCTAACGACGATTTCACCTCTAGTGATGACGAGTCACTTTCTGATGAGGACGTTCCGAAAGAAAATTTCAAAATTAATTCGAAACCCTCTATTTGATGAACAAGAAAATCATTTCCTACCAAAGATAGATCCTGCATTACCTCTATTGCCGAGATCTAATTTAATCGAATCTTTGCTTAATCGAGATACTTTGATTGATTCTTCACCTAAGTTTGATTATCTTCTCGAGGAGTTCTCCGGTGAACTCGCTCATATCGATCTAATTCCACCAGGAATTGAGAAAGCCGACTTTGATCTAGAGGAAGAAATCGGTCTTGTCGAGAATTTGTCGTATGATAATTCATCTCCACGACCACCGGAAGAACTTAATTTGGAAATTGCTGATACGATTATCAAGTCTCTCTCCCTATCTCCTATCCCCGTCGCGGATAGTAACTCTATTATGGAGGAGATCGATTTATTTCTTGCTTCGGATGACTCGATGCCACCGGGTATTGAGGATGACGATTATAACTCGGAAGGGGATATTCGTTTTCTTGAAGAATTGCTTAATAATGATCCCTCCCTTCCCGAAAATGAGTCATCTAACCTTGATCATTTTAATGATCCGTCACCTTCTCGTCCTCCTCCGGAACCACCAGATGTTGAGATTTGTTCTGATTTTGAGCCCAATGGGGCCCGGGGGTTTGTTTTTACATTTTTTTTTAAAGTGAAAATTAAAAAACCAAAGTGGTGATAGGGTATTTCTTACGATTATGTTCTTATGGCCTAATATTTTTGCCACCCTTCCCACTTTGTATCCGGATTTGGACTTCACTCCTTCTCATGATTCCCTCGGATCCAGAAACAAGATTTTTGATCCGGGGATATTCATTGAAGTCCAATCTGAGAGACTTTTATCACGGGATGAATTTTCTATCTCATTCATCCGTGATCCTCTTTCTCCAGTGAATGACACTTTGCTTCCGTTTTCGTCCGAAAACGAGGACAAAGTGTTCAATCCTGGTATTCTCATTTCTCCTCTCTTATCTCATCGGGGCGAAATCATTTTTAATTTTTCTAAGAGCCCGATGATGATTTCTAAAGGGGACATTCCTCACTTGGACGTCCCGTTTCTCCATTTCTATCCCCCTTGACCCAGCTCAAGTAAGGGGGATCGAGTCAGGCTCAAGACTCGGTGAACAAAAACAAGCGCTTCTCAGGAGGCAACCCGTGTCTTTTCTTCTTTCTATTTTCTTAATTAATAAGATAGTTATGATTTAATAGTAGCCAAAGTGGTGGGGCGTGTTTCTTTCTTCTATGGTTTTGTGAGATTGTTTTTTGCTTGCAGGATTCCTCAAGAATCATGAAGGACCCTGCTTGTTTATTCAATCCTCCAATCATCCAGCTTCGATCTTTTTGTTTTATTCTGGAATCCTCAATCCTGATCATGATATATATATTGTTTTCCCTTCCACACTTGGAATTTTTTTCCATTGCCTTATTTCATTCCCTAAGTGTGGGGATAAAAACCTGACATTTTTTAAACATTGAGTCAATGATTCCATTCCTAAGTATGGGGGGATTTTCAATCAAAAAGTGATCATACAAGTGCCTATTTGTTGTCCCGAAAACACGCAACCCTGTTTGACCAACATTTAAAAATTTTATATTGGTTTTAAAATGATATATAGTAATAATTACATATAGATATAATATATATATATATAATAATAATAATGTATGAAAATATTAAAGTATAGAAAAAATAGCCCGTAGAATTAGTAGCTTTTGACTTGACCGAGTTTGAACTCTAGCTTTCCCCTTATCTTTCCGAGACTAACGTTTGCCTTACTTTAAAAATCTTTGAACAAGAACAAAAAAAATTGATAGAGTTAAATTAATAAGTTTGTGCTAAGCGAGGATTAGTTTTGATATCTTTAGAAGCTCATAAGGAGGTTAATTGTGGCTTTTTGCTCCACCAAGCTTACTAAATGCTATATAATTGTTGAATAAAAATAAAGTTGCTTTAGCGGTTTTTGCGATTCTTCGTTTTTAAATCACTTCGTAGAGATTCCTTCAGGTGAAAGTAAAAAGTACACATCGAAGTTTTGTCAGTGATTGTGGGGAAAATAAAAACATCCCCGGACCATGGTCCGGCTCGCATACCGATGTGGCAGATGTATAAAAGACAAACAGGACGTGAAATTTGGCTATAATAATAATAATAATGTAATAAATCGAAGCCGAAATAAGACTTCTGGATCATGTTCGGCTCGCATACCGATGTGACAATCGTTTAAAGGGTGGAGGAAAGAATAATAATAAAAATTGTGGGTTGATAAAAGTTTACTGCATCTTGCCGGCTCACAACCGATGTTGCAGTCTTCTAAATAAGGCACATAGTTAGTAAAAATCCCAAGACGATAAAAGTTTGTTGCAAAATCTTGCCGGCTCAACAACTGATGTTTGCAGCCTTCTAAATGTCAAGGAAATACCAGGTCGAAATATGTTTGCTGCATCCGCCGACTCACGAACTGATTGTTTACAACAGCCTTCTAAGGACCGAGGTTCTAATAATGTTGCATATTAATAAGTCTATAAAGCTAAATTTTGACTCCGGGGTTATCTAAATAAAGCCTCCGTCTCTGGACTCGTAGTTGAGTTGTTGCGGATGAAATAAAAAGGATAACCCCTAAATCATGTGAAATTAGAACCTTAATGTGGACCTTATTCTCACCATATCGTCTCTTTAGGAAAGGATTTCAAACTAATTGTGGTCTAAACCGGGCACCTTTATGATAATAAGGACATAATTTATTTGTCACCAAAAATAAAAAAATCCTTAGAGGAAATTAGGAATAAGGGAGCGAAAAGTTAAGTTTATACTTACACAATTAGCATTTATGAGTAGTGTTAGCATCTAATCTTATATTTAACTGTGATTTCGTTTTAAGCTTAGTTTGGGGATTGTGAAAATCAAGGATGACGAACTCCCGTTCTTAAAGCCTTTTAAATAATTTTATTTAATTGTTATCTTAGTTTTTATCTATTAATGAATAAGTGGTTTAAACGGGGGCGCTTTCGAAGTAAATGATTTTTGAACCTTTCCTTCTTAAATGGACCTTTTTCTGTTCTTGTTTTTGATTGTGAGGGTTCATAGGTTAAAAGGGATTTAATATATTTATTTCCGGGCTGTTTAATTACAATGCGTGTTGGACCAGCAATGGCTTAGTGTGGGGGAATTTTAATGTGCGCTAAAACACACATCATTTGTACCTCGGAAAATGCTAATGAAGGGACTAAAACACTACAATATGGATAAATATGTTGCAAATATGTTTGTAGTGTGTTTTTTTAATGTCTTACCCAGTACAAAGGATTGAAAAACAAAGAAAAAAAACGGTAATTTTCGGGTGACCTTTCGAACGAACGTTTTCATGTACAATCGAGGTTCAAAATAAGTCCATGAATAATCCCTTGATCAAACCCATTGGAAGAGCGCAAATATGAGTCAAACGTACCCCAAGCCTTCCTATCTTGAACCTTTTATTTTTGCCCCTTTTTCATCACTGTTTGAACCTTTGATCCAAATATAAATAAGAGGGCCACAAGTGGGTTAAAGGAATGAATTATGCACTCTATATTATGATACCACTACCTAGAACAGGTGCTCATGAGGTATCCTTAAGATTTTAATCGAGAGATCTAAGGGTTAGAAACGTAGATGGTAATTAACCCCTCCACAACCAACGTCAGCTTACAACGTGTACCCACGTGGCATGCCACTTGGCGGACCCAGACCCGACCCGATCCAGACCCGACTTGACCCGGCCCATGACCCGACCTGACCCGACCGTTGACCGGTGGTCCGGCGGTGGTCCGCCGCCATTGACCGGTGGTCTGGCGGTGGTTCAGCGGTGGTCCGCCACCGTTGACCGTCGTTGGCCACCTTTGATTGCCGTCGTTGACCACCGTTGACCGGTGGTCTGGTGGTGGCTCCGGTAAGGGCTGGCAGGCCACGTGGCACCACTCAGATGGTGACACGTGGGCACAACTAATTATTGTCACGATGGTCTGTGCAGGTAATACGAAGGTAATTGTAGCAATACGAAGGTTGATTGATCAGAGGCTTCTAAATGGTCTGACGTGTGCAACCTCTCATTGGTGGATCCAGCTGGCGTACGAGGTACGCTGTTTAATAACGCGTTGGGACGAAATGACGAGAAATGCCATCAACCTTGCACTAGACACGTCTAAAACCTCCCTGAAATGACAAAAATGCCCCCAAACCCACTTTGGGCTATAAATTAGAACGCACACAGTAGAGATAGAAGTTAGTTAGGATTTTTTTTTCTAGTTTACTCTCAAAAAAATAGTATAGATTTTAGCTTATTTAGTTTAGCTTATTAGTAATTTTGTAAAAGCTTTTTTAAAGCTTATTAGCTTATTGTAATAATCATTTTGAGCTTATTAATGAAGATGTTTGATGGTTGGCGTTAATAACTTATTGTCTATGCTTATTTTCTCTCTTCTTTTCATAGCTCATTCAATACTCATTTGAGCTTATTATAATTCATAGCATTATTTTTTCTATTTCAAATAAGTTATCTTTTAGCATATTTGATTGAATCTAAGCTTATAGGTCTAAATAAGCTTTTGCTTATTTTTCATCTTTTTATCTGTCCTTCCTTATTTTCTTTTTCCAAAAGAAAGTACTATTGGTTTGATCTAAGCTCGATTCGAATGCAAAAAAAGGGTCATGAGTCTCCTACTCGACTTATTCACTAAGTCTTGAGCACACTTAATTTATCGATAGCTTATTATTTAGCTATTAAGTCAAAAAGTTCTAAATTTAAACTAGGTATATTCTTATAGCTTAATAACTAGGGCTTATTTCAAAGTTACTTGTTAGCTTATTTGAGAAGTGGACTATTTATAAGCTCTATATCTTCATACCTTTTCTTCAAAAAAGCCTTGATAGCTTTTTAGCTTTTTCTAGTTTTTATTTCAAAAGTAGTTTTTTTTATATAGATTTAATCTAGTTTTATTTTTACAAAGATTAGTTTTCAAAAAAAAAATTCATCTTATTAGCTTATTGTTTTAAATCTAATCCTTAAATATACCCGTCTCTAGTTCACTTGATTGAACACCTTGGTTTCAGGTGGATTAGATTCAAAGTTTATAGATCTTATATTTTTAGCTTATTTTCTAGCATAAAGTTTGTTGTTTTTTTAATTCTAGCTTATTTTTCTTAGATCTAAATCTTTAAATATACCCGATCCTAAGTTTCCACTTGATTGAACACCTTAGTTTTCGGGTAGATTAGATCTAAAGTTTTTAATCTGGTTAATTACTTATGTCTTTAGAATAAATTCTAGCTTATTTTGTCTTAGTAGCCTAATATTATCTTGTTCATCTTAATCATTGTTTGTCTTTATGTTGATAAAATCTATCCAACTCAAAGGGCCCCCGAGCATAAGGGTCTAATAAGTGATAAATAGATAAAGTTTTGATCTTAAGGTTTTTTAATAGAAGTAATTAGTAATAAAGTTGATCACATTTATTTGCAAATTAGTGAAGAAGAAGCTTTTTTAAGTATAAGCTTATTAGTTTTAGTTAAGTTTTAGTAAAGATCGGTGTTTATTATATCAATTGCGGTTCTTCATTTCGGGTTCTATTTTCTAATCTCTTTACAAACTTATAATAGTTTTATTTCTATCGATTCATTATATATTTGCGTATTTGATTTATGTCATGCATCGTGAAGATATAAATTTGTTGTTAAAAGCTAGTTAGTTAAATTGAATTTCGTTATGAAGTAGAATAAGTAACTTGTGTTTGCTAAAGTGATTATGTGAATTGGAATTTAAAGTGCGGTTTAAAAAAGTATAAAAATTAATAGTCAATTTGTTTCAAAAGATTCTTTTGCATCTTCTTTGATGCTTCATTACCTCCAAATCTTGCTTTTATAGCTGACCATAAAGTTCTTGCATCTGCAGCATCATGAAAACTAAGAAGATGTCTATCAGAAATTGCAGAAAGCAATATGTTTAGAGCTTTCTCATTGTTTCTTCTTGCGTTGGCAGCAAGTGAAGTTTTTGGTGCTGACGAGGATGCAGGATCAGTTGTGGCTTGGTCTCCATTGGTAATTATATCCCATAGTATATGATCAGTGATGGCAATATACTGTCGCATCTTTATGGACCATAGGTCATATTCACCCTTATTGATCATTGGGATTCTTAGTGCAGTGACAGATGAGGTGGGAGGGATAGGTTCAGTTTCAGACATCTTTTTGAGTTTGGAAAGGTTTCAAATGATTAATGTTCTTCTAGATCAGAGTCTCTACACAAGCTCTGATACCACTTGTAGGATCGATATACCTTAGTATAATAAACCTTTAGCCTGTAAAGGATGTTACTTCCTTGAATAAATCCAAGTCGATAACAATGAAACACTGACGTAATACAATTAACTATGCGGAAACTAGTTAACAGTATCAAGAAGAACACACAATGTTTTACCAAAACGATTTGTATTATCACACCTTGAATCTGCCTAAGAATGCAGATCCCTAATACAATACTTATCTCTAATACTTCTAACTAATGCTTTTTGTTATTGTTGTTCGTGTGTGTGTTTCTAATGCCTTCCTAGATATCCTTTTATAAACGTAAGGATAACTCTAGTAGGTGTACAGTCCTTGTATGACATAAATACTAATTAATACTAATCACTAAAGTAACTGTTACATGATAATTACTATCATAACCATTTAACTGATAATCCTTTGAAGTTCCTTTATTATCGGCAGTACTTTGACTTTCTAATACTGAGCAGGCAGTACTTCGATCTTCTATTTAGCAGTACTTTGACCTTCTGACTTATCAGTACTTTGACCTTCTAACTCGTATTTCCCAACAGTTTCCATTAGACGTATTTAGGAAAAACTCCATACGAGTTGTTAAGAGGTAAGAAACCAAACCTTAACTATTTTAGAGTATTCTGAAGTGAATGCTTTGTTCTTAATACAAAGGATTACCTCACCAAGTTCGACCCTAAGTTATACGAAGGCGTTTTCCTAGGATATTCGCAAAATAGTAAAGCTTACATAATACTTAACAAACAAACAATGAAAGTTGAAGAGTCATTGAATCTAACTTTCGATGAAACTCCTCCCCCGCCTAAAACATCACCATTAGAAGAGATGAGCTAGTCGAAGAAGAGGCTATTGAGGTTAGTAAAACAAAACCTATAGGCAATAATCTTGAAGACATTTCATTAGAAAATAATCAAATTGTAAATATTAAAGAATCTAAAACTCATCCCCTAGAAAACGTTATTGGTAATCTAAATCAAAGAACTCTTAGGTCGCAAGCTCAAGACAAAAGCAATTTCTTTTGCTTTATTTCGACAATAGAACCTAAAAATATAAATGAGGCATTAAAAGATGAAAATTGGGTAATGGCCATGCAAGAGAAACTAAACCAATTCAAAACAAATGATGTTTAGGAACTACTCCCAAATCCCATGGATATGATCATTATAGGAACAAAATGGGTATATAGAAATAAACTCGATGAAAATGGCGTCGTAACTAGAAACAAAGCTAGGTTAGTCGCCCAAGGATATAATCAACAAGAAGGAATTGATTACGACGAAACATATGCACCCGTAGCTAGACTAGAGTCCATAAGAATACTTTTAGCTTATGCTTGCGCACTAGACTTTAAGTTATACCAAATGGATGTGAAGAGTGCATTCCTTAACGGTTTTATCAATGAGGAGGTTTACGTGGCACAACCTCCGGGATTCATTGACTTCGCAAAACCTAATTATGTCTACAAACTTAAGAAAGCTCTTTATGGTCTAAAACAAGCCCCAAAAGCTTGGTATGATCGATTAAAAGCCTTTCTTATTAAACATAATTACTCCATGGGAATGGTAGATAACACACTCTTCACTAAAAAGAAAGACTCCAATCTCATTATTGTCCAAATATATGTTGATGACATTATATTCGGATCAACTTGTCAAGAAATGTGTGATGACTTTGCCAAGATCATGCATGATGAGTTTGAAATGAGTATGATGGGGGAACTAAATTTCTTCTTAGGATTACAAATAAAACAATTAGATGATGGAATATTTTTTAATCAATCAAAATATATTAAGGAAATGCTTAAGAAATTTGGACTAGAAGACTCTAAGCCAATAAAGACCCCTATGTCTACGGAAACCAAACTCACGAGAGACGAAGAAGGTGAGTCCGTAGATAATACCAAATATAGAGGCATGATAGGTAGTTTATTATACTTAACGGCAAGTAGACCCGATATCATGTTTAGTGTTTGCCTTTGTGCCCGCTTTCAAGAGGATCCTAAAACCTCTCACCTAGAAGCGGTTAAACGTATCTTCCGATACATTAAAGGCACTACGCATTTAGGATTATGGTATCCTAAGGGATCCGGCATAGAAACAATAGTGTATGCGGATTCGGATCATGCGGGAGATTACGTGGATCGCAAGAGCACTAGTGGTGTTTGCACGTTTATGGGATGTTGTCTAACATCGTGGTTTTCAAAGAAGCAAACCGCTCTTGCCATCTCCACAACCGAAGCGGAATACGTAAGCGCCGGAAAGGCATGTCAACAAGCTCTATGGATGAAGCAAGCTCTCATAGACTATGGCGTTAGGTTAGACGACATTCCAATAATGTGTGATAACAAAGGGGCTATAGACTTAAGTAAGAATCCCGTTCAACACTCACGAACAAAACACATTGAGATTCGTCATCACTTCCTTCGCGATAATGTTCAAAAAGGAAATATCTCTATAGAAAAGGTCACATCGGAAGACAACATAGCCGATATCCTAACTAAACCACTTAAACGTGAGCCATTTAACTACTTACGTCTAGGCCTAGGAATGATGGAACAAATCGATTAAGTTTTCGGCATAATAAAGAAATCATCAAAAAAAATGTTTGACAAAAATCCTGAGAAAATTTTCAAACAGATGGCGGCCCCCTTAATTTTAAGGGGACCGCCCAGACTTTAAGGGGACCACCCACTGACAATTTTTTTTTCTGAGTCTAGGCTTCTATTTCACACAAAAACACAAGATTGAGAAAAGTTTATAAACAAACTTCTACTAATTCTTCTATCTCAATTTCTTAACTCATTATTAACCATATATACAATAATCCCAATCTATTATTTTCTAAAAAGTTCTTCTCACAACTAGGAGCACATAAAAATCAAGTTTCATATATTGTTAAGATATGCTAAAAATATTTTTCACATATGCATAATGATTGCCTTACTTGTTGTGAAAAGTATATAATCTAATATATATTTTTTGACAATCTTGGTTGAACAAAATTAAATCAAGGAGCATTTGGATTATTTCTTAGGTTTTGCATGTCTTAGTGTCGAAATAATCGCTACTCCACATTTGTCGCATTTAGGCACACACTAGTACTTGCACATAAGTTTAGTTCATTCTTAACTTAGCCCTCTTGACAAGAAAAATTCTTTGTGCATCATATCTTGTTACTATTTTATATATGTTCTTCATTTTTTTTGTTCTCAATTCATATATGAGTATATGCTAAAATTATGTGAAATAGTTTTGTCCTACATCTTGTCATATATATAGAATGTTGAATGCTTAAATGCTATGTGCTAAAAACCTTAATTGCCATAAAAGGATGGACTTGCTGCAAACTAACCACCAAAACAGAAACCCTCACATAAAATTTTGAGAAAAATTGAATTTTAGGAAATCTGGGAAATCCCAGTAGGCGGCCCCCTTAATTCATAAAGGGCGGCCCCCTTAATTTTAAGGGGACCGGCCTAGGCAAACATGGGAAAACAGTAATTTTCTTTTCTTTTTAACCAAACACCCTCTAGACTTAGCTACTGTTTCCCTAAATTCACAAACATTTCTTGGATTTAATCCTTTGAATGTTCATTTGTCCTAATTTAAACATTTCTCCACTATATTATCATCCTCATTCAACATCATCACAATCATCCCCACCAATGACATCTCCTAACATAACCCCCCACAACAATCCAAACCATCAGGTTGGCCAAAAATGAGTGTGAAACCCATTTGGAGGAAGAAACCAAACCTTTGCAACACATCAAATGTGCTCAATACAACTTCACAAATACCAAAACCACTCACTCCTCATCATGAACCATCTCAAGAAAATAATCATCCCAATCAAGCATTACCAAATCCTACTTAAGACACTCACACATCACCACAATGTCCCACAACCTCCACTTCCCATCTCACCATAACAACCACATATTTCTCACACTCAAGCTCCACCTCAAAGTAACAACCAAACTCAACACACACCACCTCTATCTCCAAGTAGAGAAAGCCTAGTTAATGACATTAATCAACTACACTACCTATCTAACCTGCTTAGTCATGCATCTCAGTCCCAACAACAAAACAACATTCCCTCCTCACCTTACCTCCAAACTTACCACACACCACAACATCAATCCAAGTTGAAACTGGGAATGGTTGGGTATTTCCACTATGTTGCATCTCACTCCAAAAACAACTCCTTGCTTTTAAAGTGAGCGATAATCAATTTAGATTGAACTCCTCTCACGTCGACCTCATCCACCACCTAGAGTTCAAGAGATTACCCTTCCACAACCGCCTCCACTCCAAACTTCTCCAACTAACTAATCTCGTAATATTCCTTCAAATAATCGTCAAATCCATTTGTAAATCGCAAGCAAGATCAAAATTTCATCTATGCTATTTAGGGAATTTTCTTTTATGTAATTAAGTATTCTTCTAAAGCATATATTGTTTTTCTATTTATTGTAATGCTTGTGTGTAATTCAAGACACGTTGTCTTAAATGATGAAGTATTTTTTTGCTTTGATGTTTACTTGCACTGATATATTTTTCCTTCCTTCTTGTTACATGTTAGAAATATTTGTATATTTCTAAGGGACTCTATTTTGTAGCCAAGGAAAACCATAGCTCGATTTCTTGGTGTGCCCTCAAAACGAGGGGGAGCATTGGGACGGGGGGGTGGGGGTGAGGAGGCGCATCAAGGGGGAGCATATTTCGTCAATATAACTAGCAATTCTCGAGAGCGAAGTCTTATTTGATATATCTGACCAAAAAGTGAGGATAAATGACATGAAACTCACTAAATACTTGTTTAAAAATTATTTTACATTTAATGAGTTTAAATTTTGTAATGATAAAAAAGGGGAGATTGTTGATAAAAATATAATGCCTAAAAACATTACAAAGTATTTTACTATCACCATCTTTACGTTATTGATAATCACAAAATATAAAAACGTTGCAACGTAAAATTAAAACGTAAACAAGTAAATAGTAGTAAAATCTATTTCAACAAATACATTACCTTAAATGTATCGAATAAATAAATGCTTAAATACATTTTTTTTTTTTTTAAGATCAAATGACATGTTTTATTCAACTCTCACACAATTATAAAATGTTGTAACATTTTCTACACATTACAAAACAGTATTTCTACAATCTAAAAGAATATTTTACTCAAAATAAACAATTTGAAATTCAAGACATTTCAGTCCTGACATAAAGCTGCTAGAATAATTACTAAAAATTTCCCATACACAAAAGACAAACTAAGGAAGCCCCTAGTCTTGGCGGCCCCGGTTAAATACATGGCCGACCCCTTAAAATTAAGGGGACCTCCACCAATTAAGGGACCGCCCATAGGTAGACGCTCCCCCATTTGTCCTATAGAAATATTGGACTTTTCACCATAATTTCTCACCCTTTTGCACACAATTCATTCTGTTCTAAAACAACCCACGAGCATCTCATCAAAATCCTTTTCAACAATTATTCATAAAGCTTTGATTTTCCAAGTGTATCTCGAGCTTAATTCCTCAAGTGCAAGAGAAAATAACTGTCCATCCTCAAGTGCAAAAGTATTACACCATTGTGTGTTGTTACAATCTTATTGCAACCATATCATAACTTGTAAATTCATTTGTATATCACTTGTATTTATGTGTAGTAGCTAGATCTTGGCGATCTTTGTAAGTATAGATAGATCGTAGTGATCTTACCAAGTAGTGTTAGTTAGTAGTAGCATAAATAGTGTGGTGAAGTGAAGTCGTGAAGTTGTGAGGAAGTCTTGAAGTTATGAAGAAGTTGTGAAGTTGTGAAGTCGTGAAGTTGTGTTGTGATAGATTGATTCTAGCTAAGATTAGAACTCGACATTTAGCTTTGTGTCGTAAATCGGTGAAAGTAACGTTGTGTAAGGTTTTCTTTGCCATAAGGGAGCTTGTTGACATAGTGAAGAAAACTCTCGAGTTAGGTGCTCGGGGAGTAGAGTAGGGCGAAGAGGTGCTTAGTTACTGAACCATTATAAATCCTCGCGTTGTGGTTTGATTGTTCTTACTCTTATCTCTTGTCTTACATTATCTCCTCATACTATCATATCAAATGTTTAGCTAAATATATTGTTCATATTGTGCAAGTGTTGAGTTCACATAAATTCAAATCTGGAATTTTTTACAAACACTTTAAAACCTTTAATAAAAAAGCGGTAAACTATTCAACCCCCTTCTAGTTTTCCACAATTGGTATCAAGAGCCACGCTAAACAAGATTTTTAAACTAAATTGTATTTTAAAACTTGAATCGATCTATGAAATCGGAAAAATATTTATAAGGACAATTTATGCAAAGACCACCACTATTTGAAAGTGATGGATTTATTTATTGGAAAAATAGATTTGAAATTTATGTGAAGTCAAAAGATCTAGATCTTTGGCATGTTATTACCGATGGTGATTTTCCTCCTATTCAAAATAATCTCGAAACTAAAAAGGATGAAGTTGTACCTTTTCATACACAAAATGATGATCTTAAAAAGAAACTTGCAAAAAATAATGAAGCTAAAATGATAATTTATAATGCTTTGCCACGTAAATAATACAAAAGAATTTTTATGTGTCAAACCGTAAAAGAAATTTGGGATACTTTGCTAATCACACATCAAGGTAATAATCAAGTCAATGCTAACAAAATAGATCTTCTTGTTCAACAATATGAACAATTTACGATTCCAGAAGAGTATCAATAGATAATGCCTTTGCTAAATTTAACACTATTATTACTAGTCTAAAAGCACTTGATGAAGGTTTTTCTAGCAAGAATTGTGTTAGGAAATTTCTTAGGGCGTTACATCTAAAATGGCGCGCGAAAGTCACGGCGATTGAAGAATCAAAGAATCTAAAAACCATACCTCTTGACGAACTTATTGGAAACTTGAAAGTCTATGAAGAGGTAATAAAGAAAGACTTCAAAACGGTCAAAGGCAAGAAAGAACAAAGTAGATCTCTTGCATTAAAGGTGAAAAAGGAAGTAAGTGATGAAGATAGCTCAAGCTCCGATAGTGAAGACGAAGAGTATGCTATGGCCGTAAAGGAATTCAAGAAATTCTTCAAGAGACGAGGAAGATTTGTAAGACAACCACGAGGCGATAGAAAAACATTCCAAAGAAGTAGAAATGATGGTTATGGTAAAAGTGAAAGAAAATGTTTTAGATGTGGTGATCCAAATCACCTCATTGGAGAATGTTCAAAGCCGCCAAAGAACAACGATCAAAGAGCATTTATTGGAGGATCTTGGAGTGATAGCGACGAAGATGAAGAGGAGAAGACAAAGGACGAAAAGTGCCTTATGGCTAAAGCTTCTAATGAGGTACTTTCCGAAACCGAATACTTTAGTGATAACCAATCATCATTAGACGAAAATGACTTAGATAGTGAATATAGTAGACTATGCAAAATAGGACTAAAAGTCATGGCTAAAAATAAAACTCTAAAACAAGCTAAAATAGAATTAGAGAATGAAGTTCTAGAATTAAAAGATAAATTATCTAGGTTAGAAAAAGGTAAGGAAGTAAATGAAGAATGCAAATTATGTCAAGACCTTAAGTTTGAAAATGAGAAGCTTAGAAAAGAAATATCTAGGCTAAATCAATTTAATGATAGTAGTCACTCACTTAAGAAAATAATAAGTTCTCAAAAACCTTCCGGAGATAAATCCGGTTTAGGATTTAATTTTACCAAAGGGTCACCTAGCGAAACCAAACAAGTAAATTTTGTAAGAGCTCAAGAAGTCGAGTCGAATGAAAAATTGATAGAATCAAACCCAAACTCAAAACCAAAATTTATACTTATAAACAATAATAAAATTCCTATTGCAAGTGGTGATGAGGTAAAACGTTTTTACAAACCTTCCTTAAAACCCGAAGTCGAATTTACTAAACCCATAATGAGGTCTAAAACACCTCCTCCGAGAAGAAAGGAAAACTCTCATCCTCGTTTCAAAACACCTCAACCTAGGAGAGACCAAGGTAGACCAAATTACTCTAACACTAATCACACAATGTGGAATCATCCACACCAACCAAGCTTTACTCAATGTGGAAGATGTTCACCGTGCATGTGTCAGAATCAAATGCAAAACATGTTCGGAAACAATAACTTCGGACCAATGAAAGGATGGGGACTAAATGGCTAAATCATTATATCTTCCGAGGTTAATCATCTATAAGTATCCTTTGGCTTTCGTCAAAGAAATTGAAGAACTCATATAGGATTTCCATAAATCCTCATCCTTAAAGCTTGCTACCTTGAAGATTTTAAAGTAACTTCTCTTGAAGGATAAGGTACATCTCACTCTCTAATTACGTAAATTATAGATTGGTATATGATATACTTAGTATTAGTGATAGTTAGGAAATATGGTAGTCACTAGAAATGCCATTTGTTGGCTTTCAAGTTTTTAAAAGAATTTGTTCATTAGGAATTATTCTTTCACATGGATTATTCATGAACCACTATAAAATGGAAATCTTCTATGGCCACGAACTCACGTAGACGAAGAAAAATGAGTTAGTGGATAATAATTAACATAGAAGTAGGATTAGTTTTGCATCAGAAAAGTCTTAAACCACTATGGATGAAACAAACTTCCTTCCACCTCGACGCTCACCTCAACTACGTCTATCAAAATCACCTTGTTGAAGTCTTAACTCCATTCCAATCTCTTATCCTCCACAATATCTATTCTTTCTCATTTCAAAACGTATTAATTAATTTTTTTTGTTCGAAGAAATTAATTCATCATGTTCGCAAGAAGCCTAGTCACCAAATCATCTTATGTATTGACATCCTGATTATCTCGTCCGGGATAGTCAAAGAAACTTTTTAATTAAACAAAGAGTTAATTAAAAATTGTCAATATTCATTCTCACAAAACTAGCTAAAAATCGAAGAAATATTTTTTTGTTCAGGTGGCGGCCCCCTTAATTAATTAAGGGGACCGCCTATCTATAAAACCAAACACCCCCTTACAGTCGAATTTTATACCAAAACATCATTTTTCTCTCTTCCCTCTTCTCCCACATGTTGTGACGAAAATACCATCACCATTGCCATAAAAATCATAACTTTAAATCTTCTAATTAACTAAAATTCGCAAAAGGGCTTTCACTAACAAGTCAATCAACAACATTTCTTATATGTTTTTCAACCTTCTTTTTGTTTGATTTCATTCAATTTTGTTCTTAATCAAAATTAAGGGTTTTTCATTATTGTTATATTTCTTAATTTAGTCTAGGATTTCCATAACTATAATGATTCCCATAGTCATAGGAACACTACAACCTTGATTGGATTGAATCAAAACACTTATTGAGTCAAAATTTTAAGAACATGTATACTAATGAACATATGGCCGAATTTTTGCATATATGTATTTTTAAAACTTACACATTGTTGATTAATGCCAAAACATGTTAAAAATAATCAAGTATTGATTATCCAAACACACACACACACACACACACACACACACACACACACACATATATATATATATATATATATATATATATATATATATATATATATATATATAATCTCAACATATAAAAAATAAAATAAAAATAATATTACTAAATCAAATTGAGCTCGGTAATACGACAAAAATAATACAATAAATATAATATTTATATATAAAATTAAATTAAATATTAAAGATTAAATAATTTATTATAAAATTAATATTAAATTAAAATAACATAATAAATAAAAATATTATATATTATTTAAAAAAAATAAAAATATTAAATATATTAAAAATTTTATTTATAATATTAAAAAATATATAAGAATAATAAAATAATAATAAATATAATTATACTTATATATATTATTAGTTTATATAAAATATATATATATTTCAAATCAATGAGTAAAATTTTATAAAAATAAAGGAGTGTTTGGTTCATCTCCTAGGATGATTGTTTAGAGTCGAGATGGCCATCACTACATTTTTATCACGTATATAAACACATAACAAACTAGTGTGAGTCATCAAAATATATAATTCATATATATTTTGACATATTGGACAAGATTTCTACCCATAAGGGAGCGTTTGGCTTATCATGAATTAATAAGAATTTTTGAGTCAAAATAAATACTTTACTAGTAATAAGCCAATTGCAAACAAACTCACATGAATTGACGAAATATACAATCTAATGTATACATTTGTCAATACTTAAAGTTGAGTTAAAAATAAACTAAGGAACATAAAAATTACTTCTTAGGTTTTTATTTTTTAGAGTCGAAGTAATTTTGGTTCCACATATAGTATTTTTCTTACATACTCTTTTTATTTTTGCATTTTTTTGACATTGTTGTTGACTTGTTTAGGTGACAAAAATGCCGAAAGCTACTACCACCGATATATCTCTCACAAAATCCTACATCCCAAAAGTATCTAAAATTCCCGGCATCTCCCCTACTATTGGCCAATTCTACAAACCTATTGAAAACCGCAACATTCACGAAGGTAGTATTGTTGATCAAGCCTACTACAAATCCAACAATATCGAGCGTCTCTTTACTAACATTCGCTTCAATTGCCTCTTTCAAATCAACGAACCAATTGTTTCGTGATTTATTCTATACTTCTATAGTCAAGTCACGGTATAAACCGATGAATATGGCTATCTTGTCATCTCTTTTATGATTCAACATGAATTCATAACTCTTACTCTCGCTCAATTTAGTCAAATCCTCAAAATTCCATACAATGGTCAAGCCATTTTTACAAACGAGTGGGACCTTGCATCTCTTGAATATTCTCAAGAAACCGAAGGACCATATTGCACTGATCTTCCTACTCCCGACGACATTCGTCGACTTCTTGAATTGGAACATGTCGTGGTAGACCGTACCATTAAAAGTCAAACAGTCGCTCTCAATCCAAATCAAATTCTCACCAAAGAACTAAGCCCCGACATGAAGCAATGGGAAGAACTCATTCGAGAGAATGTGTTCGGGCTAGGAGGACATTGGGACCGTCTCCCCGCTTGTCTTGCTCACATGTTGTATTGTGTTGTTGCCGAAGAACAATACAATCTTGCTTATTTCTTTGTCAAAAGAATCGAATGTTCAAGAGCTACTCTAACCGCAAATCTTCCATCATGTTTTTAACTTGTCTTTATCGATACGTCATGGAAACATATCCTCATCTTGACAATGGCACCTATGACATTGTTGAATGAGTCATGTGTCCTCTTGCCCTAAGACAAACTCGACGACCTCGAGGTAATCGTGGCAAGGCATGTCGTTTCGTCTATTCTTCATCCTCTCATCATTAAGGTACGTCATCTTGTAACACCCTAAAAAATGTATCGCAGCGGAAATATGTCCGGGGGCATTACTTCATAATACAACAGCACAAGATACAAGAGAACGACCTCTAAATGTGTCGTTTGAAAAGTAATCTCGTTGATTTTCTTAAAATTAATATAACATCTGTCCTATAATTGCATCACAATGAAAAGCTTGAAAGCAATACAACGAGATTTGATCATTTGTATGTAAGTAGAAATCCATGAATGAAATCTGGTCAAATTTAGACTCCAATGCACATCAAGTAAGCCAAGCATCTAATTCACCTGAGAAAAAAATGCTTAAAAGTGTCAACATAAAGTTGGCGAGTTCATAGATTTTTGTATATGTATATGTTGAAATCAAAAGATTTATAAAGTATGCATGACCATTTCAATCCTTATAATAGTCGCCAAAAATGTAAGTGTAAATGTAGAACCGAAAGAGTATAGTGTCTACTGCTTCACCACAGTATAAGGAAAAGTGTTTAGTAATCAGTAATGTTCAACAAAGTAGTGTGGACCACAAGATTTCCAAAATGTATGTGACTACTATAACAAATACAGTATCACATAAAATGTATCTACTGTTGCGCTAAGCTCATGACACCGAAACTAATTTGTATAGTTTATAATATGCCAATTATATTATGCCCTACCGGTGTCTGACCAAGACACCCAATGAGATTTAACATGGTATATATCCGTTTATCAAGAGCCCCGTGGGTAGTGAGCGTTACTCACCCGGATAGGGATAATTAGTCCCAATAGATCTATTTATAACATTCACGCTTACTTAACTAGTACAGTCGGTCAAGCAATTGACAGTTCATGATAGTTCGGGCAAGAGAGTGGTCTAATTGCTACTTAGGCAACACGTAAACAGGAGATGATAACCAAAAAATACTTTGTGTCCAATGAAGAAAATTAACCAATGTATTTATAAACTACTTTAAATACTGTAACTCCAAAGTAGAAAAGTGTGGATTACAAATTGAGTAACCGAGTTTGTAAATGAGTATAAGTATGATTATGTAAACAAGTAAGTAAACAAGTTGTAATGAGTATGTATTCTCCCCCGAGATTCATAAAATAATTGTAAAACAAGTAAAAGAGTGGCTACAAACTCACCTCGATGTTGTAGAACGATTGGCAGAAATGCACATGTTAAGCACAACACAAACGGAAACCAAAACAGCTCGACCAAGAAGTTATGGTTTATCTTAACGGCTATGATCCACTAGTATAGGATAATGTATTTGGGTTTTCCGATGGATGATTACATCAACGCGACGTGTTGATAGAAGATTTAGATTGCAAGTTGTAATGGTTTAGTGGTTAGTTAAATAAAATAAATCTTAAGGTAAAAGCAAAGTGTGTAATATATTCCGTATATATTACATATGAAAGATAAGAGAATGTATAATACATGGCAGGTATTATACATTAAAAGGAATATATAATTACAAGAAGTCGAAGGACAAGTTAAAGTATGTAATATATATACCTAATATATATTACATATGAAAAATGAAACAAGAATATAATTCGCACGTGTTCGGAAATCATCAAGTAACTTAATAAAGAGTTCTTGCGTAAAACTAAACGCACGTTTTAAAATAATAATTTTATAAGTTAGTATTTCATTTTCCTTCACGGTTTTAGCTAAAATAGTTGCCTCATTTGTAAAAGTATTGTTTTCATTTATTTACCAAGTTACTGTGTAATTACAATTTAATAAATCTTAAGATTATAACTTCTTTTTATCGGGTTTCCAAGATAATAGAAGTTTTAAGTGAAAAATACTAAGTATAGAAATTTATAGAAATTTCGGCATGACATATTCATTTATACAACGTTTCCCATGTTTATAAAATTCAACGTTTTCCACTTTTTAATCAATCCATGTTCCAAATTACTCGCGTGTTTAAATATGTATCTAAACAAAATCAAACAAACCACAAAATAAGTAAAACCAAACACACCCTATGTGGCTTTAACCATACCAACATCCCCACAAGCTGGTAAAATCCGCCGATTCCAACCACACCCTAAACATCTTATAAAACACAATACCGATAAAAAAATAAAATGACACTTTTATTTAACCAACACCACCATTAGATCCAGTTTTAATTTACGAAAATCTTACAATATATTTATTAGTTGATTTATAAACCAAACGCACCCCCTTTGGTGCTTCTGTTAAACTAAACCGAAGAACCCATTCGGCTAAAAACCCATATCCAAACGCACCTTTTCGGTGCTAAACCCAAATCTAAACGCACCCTTTGGTGCAGTTCTAAAGACTAAACGCACCCTATGGTGGTGCTACTGCTAAACCAACACACCCTTATCGTTGTGCTGCTGCTACCAACGCACCCTTATCGTGGTGTTGCTGCTAAACCAACATACCCTTTTGGGTCGTTGTTGCAGCGGTGGTGGTGGTTGGGAGATGGAGACGATGGTGCGTGGTCGTGGTGTAGAAGAAGGTGACGATGGTGTTGGTGGATTTGTGGTGGTGGTGTCGTGGATATAGAGATGGTGACGGTGGAGTGGATGTGGTGAGGCGCGTGGTGTCGTGGAGGTGGTGATGTGTTAGTGGCGTGGCGTGTGATGAAGGTTGGTAGTGTGTAATGGGGTGTTCATAATGTTAATGGCTGATAAATGGCCGCGGCTAGTGGCCTGGAAGTTGGCCAGAGAAGAAAAAAGGTGACGGCGAGGCCGAAATATTAAAAGGGAGGAGAATGGTTGGAGGCTAAGTGTAGAAAAATGAAGTAACCCTAATATCTACACATATATATTAGAAAGTTTCTAAAAAAAATGTGGCAAGTGTATATTAGTTTAGGGTTAATGGTGTAAATGTTACTAGAGGGACGGGAAGTGTAATTTTTGTTAAATAATGGTTCGGGGCTCGTTTAGGCTAGTTAATGGTAGATTCAAGACACTAAAGTTGCGTCATTGCGTTCCAAATGATTTTTCCCACAAAAATGAGTATTTACATGACTAATTTTCGTAAACGTTTTAAAATAATTTATTTAAAATGTTTATTATTTATTTGGTAGTCATTGGGTGTCTCGGGTAAGCTTGTCCGTAAAAATACAACTTTGACTCGAACATTTGCGTTTTTATCAAACGTTTCCGAATAATATGATAAATAATTTATTAAATATTTTTATTTAATAAAAAGTGATAATTAAATATAATTTAATTATTTTTGTGTCGGTACGCGTTGTTCTCGTTTCTAAAATTTTGCGAGGGTATTTCGGTCATTTTCTGCTTTTTACGGTCTCGGGCAACACTAAAAAGTTGTTTCGAAAGTCATTTTTACATCAAATTGCTTCTATGATTCTAGGCCATGAAAACGTGATTTAAGCTAGCGTTTTTTGATAATCAACTTAGGAATAACATATACTTGTTCGAGCTACTCCAATCGCAAATCTTCCATATGGCATGTTTTTAACTCGTCTTTATCGATACGTCATGGAAACATATCCTCATCTTGACAATGGCACCTATGACATTGTTGAACGAGTCATGCGTCCTCTTGCCCTAAGACAAACTCGACGACCTCGAAGTGATCGTGGCAAGGCACGTCGTTCCGTCTCTTCTTCATCCTCTCATCATCAAGGCACGTCATCTCATCAACACGATGATGATGATGATGATGTCAAAACTTCTCGAGCAAGTACTCCATCTCCTACCACCTATATTAACTCTCTTCATCCACTCGACTACCAAAACTACCAAATGCCTTCCTCTTCCGAACAAACCGATGAAACTCTCTTTGCACGACAAACGACTTTGCTCAACCAAACGCAACGAATGCATGAGGAGATGCGCGGAGGGTTCAAATCATTTGGAAAGGCACTAAAAGGAGTGTTTAGCAAGAAGAAGTGAAGACATAGGAGAGAAATTAGCTAGATAGCTAAATGTTGTTTAAGACAATCTTTAACTTGATTATGTGTATGTTCTAAACAACTAGTGTGGTGATTATCCAATTTATTCGGAAAGACTTGGGTGTTGGTTATCTTTAGATACTTGTTTGCTATGATAATTTAAACATTTGGTTGTTTTATTTAATCGACTACTTATGCTACTTTGGTTTCATGATTTGATGTGATTATTACATGTTATATGATTAAATGTGCTCATAAAACTCAATAGGGCTTGCTGCAAATAAATCACCCTCAAAAAAATTCTGAGAAAAATCATTTTTCTGTGAAAAATGGAAACCAGAAGAGGTCGGCCCCCTTAATTCATAACGAGCAGCCCCCTTATCTTTAAGGGGACCGACCCCTAATTAAGGGGACCGCCCTAGCAAATCATGGGTAAAACAGTATTTTTCCTGCTTTTGACCCTTTTTTACCTAGTCTCAGCTATCTTTGCCCTGAATGCTCGAACATAATTTATAATAACTTAAACTAGTTCAAACTCATTCCATTTTCAAACCATTTCCTTCCCATAAACCCCCTCTAAATTATCATCTTCAATACACCATTTTATTCTTTATTCATCAACCATTATCAACATCCATAACATCCACTGGAGCTTTCATTTCCAAAGCCTCCAAGAGACCAAAAATCAACATCATTCTATTAAAACATCTGTTTGTGGATTTAACCCAAAATGACATAAAAACTCCATCACCCAAACTTCAACTATCATCACCTAGTGCTCCTAATGCTCCCTCCAAAACACTATCAACCAAAGATATTTCTTCATCCTCAATTGACTACATACCCAAATCACCAACCTCATCAACATCACTTTCACCTAATGGTTACTTAAACCCACCAACATCTCCTCCTCCAAGAGTTTCTCCACCACCTCCAACTCAAGAAAATGCATCAATGGACATCACTTTCACCCTTTCACCAATTACTCCACTTGATGTCTAATTTGATACTTCATCACCTTCACCACCTATCTTTGGTCATCCCATTCCTTGGAACCTTTTTGAGGCATATGGAGATTCATGTTTGTGTTGCATTCACAATCATACTCTCGTATTTGGATTGAGAGATGAACTCCAATATATGTTTTCATATATTGAACATATGCTCTCACAACCACCAATAACCATCATCCCACCACTCCATCATCTTCCCCCAAACAAAACATACTGCGATGTTTAGTTATTCTCACGCAATAATTTTCCATCCACCATTTGCAAGCAAGTCCTATGGAGCTTTACTAGTTATAGGACTTTTTGTAGTTTAAAATTTTCATGTATGTTAGCATTTTTCTTATGTATGCATGAGTGTGGTTCACACACTATTTTACTTTTAATGGATGATTATTGTTGGTTGCATTATTATTATCCATAATTCCCTTCTTGCCTACAATTTGATAAGAAATATTTGATATGTTCTATAACTTCGTTTTGTAGCCAAGAAACCATAGCTCGATTCCTTGGTGCCCTTGAAAGAGGGGGAGCACACATCAAGGGAGAGCATTTATTCTGTCGATTTTACTAGCAATTCTCGACGATACCTTTTTGATTCTAAAAAAAGGGGGAAATGACATAAAACTCACTAAATACTTGTTTAAGAATAATTTTACATTTAATGAGTTTAAATTTTGTAATCATCAAAAAGGGGGAGATTTTTGATAGAATAATGCCTAAAAACATTATTAATATTTTTCACATCTTTACGTTTTGATAATCACAAAATATAAAAAATGTTCAATGTAAAATTAAACGTACACAAGTAATTAGTAGTAAATTTTCATTTCGAAAATTATATCACTTAAATGTATGAATAAATAAATGCTTAACGCATTTTATGATCAAAGAAAATCTTTATTCAACCTCACACTTTTATAAAATGTTGTAAACAACAAAACATTTTCTACAATTAAAAGAAATATTTTATTCACAATAAACATTTTGAAATTTAAATTTTCGAACCTAAAACGGTTAGAAAGTTCCAGAAAATTCCCCCTACACAAAAAGACAAACTGGAGAGCGCCCAGTCTAGGGCGGCCCCCTTAAATACACGGGTGGCCCCCTTATCTTTAAGGGGACCGCCCATAGGTAGACGCTCCTCCAGAATGTCCTATAAATACTAGACTTTTCCCTACTATTTTCTCACCTTTTGCACTCATTCTTTCTGATCAAAAACAGCCCACACATCTCATTAAAATCCTTTGATCATTTAATCATAAAGCTTTGTTTCCAAGTGATCCAAGCTCAATTCCTCAAGTGCAAGAGAAGAATACTTCCATCATCAAGTGAAGAAGTATTACACCTCAAGTGTGTATTGCAATCTTGTTGCATCCATATCATAACTTGTAAATTATTTGTAAATCTTGTAAAGTTGTGTAGTAGATAGATCTTGGTGATTGTTGTAAGTATAGTTGAATCTTAGTGATTCATCCAAGTTGTGATAGTTAGGTGTGAAAGTAGAAGTGAAGTAGTGAAGTAGTGTGGTGAAGAATACTAAGGCGTGAAGAAGTTGTGTAGTTGTGAAGTTGTGTTGTGAAGTCGTGAAAGTAGTGAAGAAGTTGTGAAGTCGTGATAGATTGGTTCTAGCTAAGATTAGAACTCGACATCTAGCTTAGTGTCGGAAATTAATATAAGCAAAAGTTGTGTACGGTTTTCTCCGCCATAAGGGAGTTTGTTGACATAGTGAAGAAAACTCTCGAGTTAGGTGCTCGAGGAGTGGAGTAGGGCGAAGAGGTGCTTCATAACCGAACCACTATAAATCCTTGTGTTGTGGTTTGATCTTTCTAACTCTTATCTCTTATTTCTTTATTTGTTCTCACTTATTTATATTATTCATATTGTGCAAGTATTGAATTCACAAAAAGTCGAATCTAAGTTTTTATAAACAAACATAAACATCAAAATAAAAAGCGATAAACTATTAAACCCCCTTCTAGTTATCCACAGTTATGGTTATCTACAAGACCCTCGATTATTTTCTCATTGATTTCATGTTTAAGGTAATATCCTATGGGTTGTGACCTAGGCATTTCCACTTGTATATCCGCCTTCATTTCCCCTCTACTGAGTTCCTCTTTTATACCCCCAACTGACTTGTTATCAGTTCCGTCCTCCATCTCTTCCTCAATTGGTTCTACTTCATTCAATTCACTAGGTTCAATAACGTTATTATCGACAACCTCGTTGTTTTCAATACTATTATCTTTCTCCATTTTAACCAGGGAGATGGCGTTAATGCACCTAGTGATGGGATTATTAGCTTCTTCTCTAACTAAAACTTTTTTCGGAGTCCTACTTGTTGTGAGCTCTTTTAAAAGCCCAAACATTTCCGCCATTCTATCGTTGATCTCTTCTCTTTTCTTAAAGATGGATTTCTCAAACCTTTCCATTCTTTCTGTATGTGCCGCCATGTAACCTTGTACTTGGGCTTTGATAGAAGGTTCAAGCGTTTGGTGTTGGGGGTCCGGATGGCACGTTTTTTAAAAAGTGAAAGAATTTTGCCTTGGTGGCTCGTTAAGGTTTTGAGATCGTGGGTTTGAAGAAATCACCTTGGCATAGGCTTGAGGAACGTATCCTTTTAGCAAGTAGCTAATTTGATCTTCAAGCTCAAGAAGTCATCGGTCGAGCATTTTTGGTGCATTTTGAGGTAAAGAAATTGCCTTGACCGGTTTAGCGAAATCTGTTAGATCATTCCAACCCTCATGGTCGTAAAGGGCGAGATTCTTTATGATTTCCCAACATTCTTCGGCATTTTTATCGCGAAGCTTGCCGCCGCCGGCATGGTCAATATCACACTTAAGATGAAAAGAGACATGATCATAGAAAATTTAGATTTGGAGCCAAAGATCAATGCCATGATGAGGGATTTTTTGGAGTAAGTCCTTGAAACGAGACCATGCTTCGGAAAGAGATTCACCTTGATGTTGTTTGAACATCAAGATGTCATTACGGAGTTTAGCAGTCCTTCCTGGTGGAAAGAATTGAGCAAGGAAATGGGTAGTGAGATCCTCCCAAGTGGAGATAGATCCCGCGGGAACACGTTCAAGCCAATTGCTAGCTTGATCGTGTTAGCCTCAATTTATTGAGTCGAACAAGGAAGTTCGGTCACTCTACGATGGAGCTTCGGTCTTTAATTAGTTAATGTTGTAATAGGATATTATCGTGATTTGGGTCTTTAGACCAAAGTTCGTGGAATGAACATCCATTTTGCACCAACCAGATGGTGTCAAATCGGAGAGGCACCACATTGTTCTCATCGGAGAGCTCAATGGTGTTTTGATAGCCCTCGTGGCTAGGTCGGGAATAATCTCCCAAAGTACAGATAGAATTTTCGTCTCCTACGGTGGTTAACAAAAAAGATGGTTTACAAAACAAATGGAACAAAGTAAAGATAGAGTAAAAGAAAGCTAATTAAAAGAAAAAGAAAAATCTCACATGATAGGAATCTTGTGAGTAGACCTAAGCTAAATAGAATTCGAAACCTAGACTATTCCCCAGCAGCGGCACCAAAAACTTGATGCGGAGTTTTGCAAAACCGAAAAAGTTTTACCATCCCCTAGGCAGAGTACCTAATCGTTGTAGTGTAGTATAGGCAAGACTCGGTGGTTGTTCTCGTTCTCTAGGGGAATAATTTAGGTAGGCTCGAATAGAATGTCACTAAGGTATAAGGGTTGAGAGAAGATTATTTTTGCATTTTTGTATTTTTATATTTAGCAAGTAAAATCTCGGGTTTGAAGGGGGTTTGATTTAAACTAATTAACTACTAAACTAATTCTAATATAATCTAACTATGTGGAAACTCGTATAGGTAAACCAACATGATCACTTAATCATACACTACTCCTCAGTTTGCTCTTCCTAATCCTATTAATCTGTCACCTTCTGTCACCCTTGCGGTGTAATGTGTAAGTATTTCCTAATTCATAAACGAAATTGCATGAACCTGGCGTCTATGTAATACTCCGTTAAGACAACGCACACAGTAAGGTAGTATGAAGACTATCACAGGCCTACTAAGAGTGTATTACATGCATTCAAACACTTAAAATGTGATCAACCATATTAAGGCAAGGTAGTATGAAGACTGTTGCGATGGTATCCTTTCTACACAATCACGTTTCCCTAGACGTCTTCGCAAGCAATTGAGAAGGTAGTTTTCTAGAGCCTAACGTGCACACCACCAACAAGAATCAATATTAAAAGGAATTAGAAACAAATTTTCATGCAATCATAAGCAAACACTAATAAATTTAGCCTAACATGTTAATAGAAAGCGAAGAACATTTAATCAAACAATACATAGATATATTAAAAGATTAAAGGGATAAAAGAACTTTACTTTAATTAAACACAGAGTAATTGAGGATACAGTAGGGTTTGAGAACCCTAAAATCAACCTAAAGACTGATAAAAATCGTTCCCCAAATTTTCCTAACGAATTCCACACTTAAAACTGAAAAACTAGGGTTCATGTGTATAGGAAATCAATCGCGACGGCGTCGCTTGTAAATTGCGATGTCGTCACACCGCCGAATCTTCTAGGGCTTCTTTTAAGTCAGCTACTTCTGACATCGTCGCCATAGCACCTGACGCCGTCGCAAGGAATTACGACGCCATCTCCATAGTGTGTATGCCATTTTGATATCAATTTTCATGTAGAGTTAAAATCTTGTCCGTTTCTTCCTAAATTGAGTCTAAGTCATGTGTATTTCCTCTAAATGCCATCCAATTGCTAAAAACACAAAAAGAAACGACTAAGCACGTATTTTGGGCATATTTGCATGATTTAGGGGGTTAAATGACCCCAAAAAATGTATAAAATGAAACCTCATCACAAACAACAAAGAACAATAATCAACAAAGTACAATAACAACAAATCTCCCACCAACAATTGCAACCCTACAATAGTGCAACTACCTATCCTCCAGCAATCTAATGCAAGAATGTAAAGAACAAAAAATAAAAAGAGAGGGGTGTTATAGTGCACGCAAAAAATAAGCAGCGAAAACCAAACTTACTATTCTCTTAATTCACTTAGTCAAGAGAAATAGCAGATATCCAATAACAACCTAATAACCCAATTACCAAGACCCACCAAACCTTAGTTTCTCAAAATTAGGTAAATCAACCAAGAACTACCAAGAACCTCCAATAACACCATATCCGTTGATTAAAGATAATTAATCAATACCAGGAACCTCCAGAGATCAAAAACCCTCAAAAAACTACAAACTCTAATTTTTTCAAAAATTTCGCGTTTATAAAAGACACCTATAGATCCGAACAATCCAACCACAGATCTATCAAATACCACTAGTTAATTGAAAAATTACAAAGTAATTTTAGAAAAACCCCAAATTTTATGAAACTCTAATTTTTTTAAAGAACGATTTCAGAGCAACTTGGCTCTAATACCATGTAGAAAAACACAATCTAAGCAGTTTTATAACAAATCAAATCTTAATTTGACAACACAAAACCAAAACTAATCTCAATCAGAATATCAAACCAACCAAATCCATAATGATAATAGCTCTATTACAAAATTGCTAATGAAATAATCAAGATCAAGACGATTTCCAAACTAGGGTTACGAAACAGAGAGATGAATTATCGAGAGAAATTAGGTGTAAAAGCAGGTTATGAGTTATGACTCATATTATGAGTTATGACTCATAAGCTGACTTTTTTGCTTATATAAGGGCTTGACCCAGCTTTGAGGAAATTACAAGAACTAGTCTTTGATAAATTTGCAAATAAGTCCTTCCATGTTTTATCAATTCTTTTCAGGTGCAAGACTTTGAACCTTTTTCCAAACCAGCTAGCAACTCACAAAGTAGTCCTAAAGGATTGAAACTGAAACACAAAACATACAACATTAGTCCCTTAGGCCATCACCATATATCATATTAGTCCTATCACTACAACAATATAAGGGTTTCGGGTCGAGCAAAAATTAGGGTCGACAAAGTCGACCCTAAATTACACATGGGCCCACTATTTTCAACAAAACTGGTAAAGTCAACAAAATAAGTTTGGGTCGACATTTGTCGACCCTAAAATTTATATATAACTTTATATATTATTTAATGTATTAAATGTATTTAAATTGTATATATAAATATTAAACCAATTTATAAATAAATAAAACAATTTTGGGTCGAAATTTAGGGTCGACAATGTCGACCCTAATTTTTTGTATTGAAAAATTTGGGTCGAAATATATGGCGGGGTGTTTAAATTTGGTGAAAAATTTGGAAATTTTGGAGGCAAATTTAGGGTCGACATATATTTGCTATTTTGGGTCGACAATGTCGACCCTAAACTCTTTTATATAAAACATTTATTCCACCAATAAACCTTTTATGATAAATCTCTTTTTATATTAAAAATAATTAAAACTAATATTAAAAATGAATAAAAAATAATTTAATTAATATTAAATAAATTAAAAATCATTTAAACTAATATTAAAAATGAATAATAAAAATTAGGGTCGACAATGTCGACCCTAAATTTCTTTTTTATAAATTCAGATAAATCGTAACTAAATGTTATTTTTATTTATTTATTTTATCATTTATTAGTTTGCTAATTTGATAAATTTACTTCAAAGTTAACTGAATTGAATGTAGTTAAACCACAATAAATAATCAAAATACACGGAATGATTCCTAATCAATTAACGTTTATTATTATAACATCAAATTACATTAGAAATCGATAAACACTCAAACATTAAAGCATATGAATTACATTCCAAATGCTAAATTGATTTATCTTAATGAAAAACTACTCCATACTAAGTTTTCCCATCTCATTATAGAGCTCGTGAAGTATTGCAGCTGAATCAAGTGTGTGTTTCTCGGGATGCCTTTCCATCTCTAGTGCTCCCTCTAGTATCTTTATCTTTGCCTCTAGTGTCTTTATCTTTTCAGCCAAGAACTTACAATTTGAGCACTCTGCCTTTCCGAGATTCTGTGCAGATCTGGAAGATCCCGGAGAATAACTTGGACGTGTTGAAGTTCCCGGAGAATAACTTGGAGGTGTTGACGATCCAGAAGAAGAACTTATATGGAGCCTGAGGTCATCCATCCACATAAAGTAGCCACATCCTCTATCTTGAGTTCCTGGCTGTTACGTAGTAAGGAAATCATAAGAAAAGTCATTTTGACAAGCAAATTATTTTATATTACATAAATAATTATGTTTTGATAGTTCACCTTTGAATAAGGACATGCGTAGTATTGTTTACCATAACTGTAAGGTTTGCGTGATGTTCGCAACACCACATCTCCTCTTTCACACGTGCACTTAAAAGTTTGATTATATCGCTCCATCTGGTGGCAGTTGATCGAGGTGGTAGTGAATGTGGTGGTGGTTGTGAGGATAAGAGTGTGTGTGCTTAGGAGGATAAGATACTATCTGCTTTTATGGTAAATGATAAGTGCTTAATTGTATATATTAAATACCCGGGATTTTGCCAAATAAAAGCCAAATAATGCCAAAAGGATAGAATATGTGTGCTTTTGTGTCTATTGTGCAGGATTTGATATGTAAAGACAAAAAGAAGCAAAAACGACCAAAACCGACAAGAAACGGAAAAGACAAATACAAGTGAAGACAAGAGAAAAATATCAAAAGCCGGATCAGCCCGATACAAGGAAAGAAAGCCAAAATGAAAGTCAAAGGTCCAATAGTGACAAGTTTGCAAAGTTTAAGGGCTAATTTGAATGTTTTAAAGTCAAAGGACTAATCTTGCAAAAAGTAGAAAGTTTGTTTATAAGAGGAAAAATGAGATATGAACCACAAGGGCCATTATTGACAAATTCGAAAGCTACTTTTACACTACAACTATGGAGAAAGAAACGCAAGGACTGTTTGTGCAATTTAGCCAAAGTTTCAAAGTAAAAGCGCGGCTTAATCCTCCCAACCATTTCCAACTAATTTTCCCGCCCAATTTCCCAACAAACCCAAAACCACTTCAAATCACTTCTCGTCTCTACAAGCTCTCATAACCTCGTATTAAACTCAACGCCACATTATTTCGAACATGTCTAGTCCAACGGGCTTCACCCCCATGTGTCAAATTCTCTGCTAGAGAGTCCACGTTGAAGCTTGCAATTGGCTAGAACACTCATTAAACTCATCAAACAGCTTGAAAAAAAGACACATGCCTCTCCATCAAATCTTCTCATATAAATAGAAGCTCAAGCATTTAGAGTAGGAGTTAGTTAGTTTTTAGATAGAAAAAATTTCTTTTGAATTTTTCGTGTACTGTTCATTAATTTTTCGAATTAAGCTTTTTGAATTCTTCAAAATTCAGCTGTAATACTTGTTTAATCTCTTGTACTTTACTTTTGAAAGCAATAAGAGCAAGTTTAGTTAAGATTGTTCTCAAATTTTTCATGTTTTAAGCCGTATTTTAAGTCAATAACTTGTAAAAGCTCAAATTAGCTTATTCTATTTTCGCTTGTTCTAAAGTATGTTTTTAAAATCACTTAAGCTTTTTAATACAGTTTTTGTGTCTTTTTTAGTTCAAAATTGCTTCATTTGAGTTCACTTGGAAGCAACAAAGAGTGATAAAATCTCTTAAAAGCTTATTGAGCTTTTAAGCTCTTGGTTTAGAGGCTAAGGTAGCCATTAGGTTTATATTTTTAAGCCACTCATTCAGAGAGAGTGGCTAGGTCTGAGACTTCTTAAATCTCAGGTTTCAAATTCTAAATTTCATTTCAGCATTTACATCTAGCTTATTTCATGTAGCTTAATCCTTTGTATGTGCTTAATTCTGTTTAATAGTGTTAGTTAGTTTAGATATTCAGAAATTTCAAGTTGATTATAGCTAGAATTATTTAAGTGCTTATTTAGCTTTAAATTCTGTCATTTAGTATTAATAGGCTAGGTGAGTAAGTAGCTTATTTCTAGAAATAAGCTGTAGGTTTTAGTTTTAAAATAGCTTAAGTAGGTGAATTCTAGTGTGAGTAGATAAAAGGTTTTAGCTGTTTTAGTGTTAAAATAGATTTTAAGAAGAATATAGTTTGGACAGAATTGGTAAAGGAGTGTTTGGGATAATGCATCTTTGACCTCTAAAGTCAACAAGTCACTATCAAAATACTTTATATAGTTGTGTTTAGTCATATTAACAAGTGTTAAATAGGTCTTAAGAGTTAGTTAGTAGAATTACAAAATTTTAAGCTTAAAAAGCTTGTATTTGCACCAGGGCAGTTTTAAGCTCAATTAGATTTAGAGTTAAGTGTCTAAAAAGCAATTTTAGAGCTCACATTTAGTCAATGTAGGTTGGTTTATGATATTTGTTGAAGAAAAGTCGAGAAGATCCTTTCCACCGGGAAAGTTACATTCTTGTTATAATCAAAAATATAAAAAAAAATTCAAAAACTATAAAAAGTAAAAAATATATTTTCTTTTCTTTTTACTATAAATAAAAGTTAAATAATAAGAAGCAATTGAAAACATATAAAAAAAACTTTCCTTTAAAAAAGAATCAACAATAAAATAATACTTCCAAATGAAGTATTATCATAATATCATCGCAATAAAAGATCAAAACACTCCCATTTTTGACACTCGCTAGGTACGGCTCACCTCTAGTTGGCTTATTCATTAAAGAGAGTAGGCAGGCTTGGTCTACGGATCGCCTCAAGGGACAAGGGTTATTCTAAAAGAGCCTCGCTCTTTCCCTTTTCTCCGCTCTTTTTGTGAGTTAGTTGGTTAGAGAGCTACCGTGACGTGAGTAGATCTTTTGGTTGAGTTCTTTCTCGATATATTTTTCCATTCTTAGAATTTTAGGGCTTAATAAATAAATAAATAAAAAATTATAAAAATTAAAAAATCATAAAATTCAAAAATATTCTTCTTGTCTAGTGCTTGCGCACTCGCTCTTCTAATAATTCTTCTTCTCAATCCCTCTATTGTTTTAATTCTTCATGTCGACATCCGGTGCTATTACATGTTACAATTGTGGAAGGACGAACGAATCCGGATTTTGTCCATGTTTGTGGTGCTTCAAATGTTCAAAGATTAAATATCCTTATTGTCTGGGTTGCTCTTGTATGACGTGTGGTACCGAACTTACGGACGGAGTTTGTCTACAATGTTGTCCTTATCCGAATTATTACGACAATACTCCAAATTATTCCGATTACCCTCCACAGCCCGAGTACCAGACGTACTCTTGCGAATCATGTGGGAATGATGCTCATTATGGATATCCTTGTCCATCATTTGTTCCGGACCCGTGCTACAATCGAAATTTTGATTGTTTCCCACATGATTCACAAACTCTTCCACAACAATATCTTTGTTGTGAAAACTGTGGGGGACCTCATGAGACTTACCAATGTCAGCCGATGAACCAAGAGTATTATAATTCTCATTCTTCCGGCTTCGACCAATTTCAACCCCCGCAGTTTTCCGATGTTTATCAGACTCCTCCGGTAACAAGTATGGAAATGCTACATGCTCAAACGGATCTTATAGAAGCTATGCAAGACTTCTTGAAGAAGTATGATCACATACCTCATAATGAAAAGAGCATCAAGTTATTGCTTGCTGAGGAGAAATTTTTGAAGATCAAGCAAGTTGTGGAAGAAGAGCAAACTCAACCTGAGTATTTGCAAGAATTGTTGCAAAGTCTTCTTAAGGATTTACAAATCCTTAATGAAATTCAACCACTAAAGCAAGAAATTTCTAACCAAATCCAGAAAGATCAAGAAGAGAAGAGTATTGCGGAACTGCTTGCTGAGGAGAGACTTCAAAAAGCTAATCAAGCCTTAAATGAAAGTCAATCTCCTCAAGAAATGAGAATCCAAGATTTGGAGATTCAGAAGCAGCAGTGTTTAGAAGAGATAAAATGAATGGGATGATAATGATTTAGGAATAAGAGAATATCAAAAGGAGGAGATCGATATTGATTATAGAAGAAAATGTGAAGATAAGATTTATGAGCTTAAGGATAAATTCAATGGTCTAAGCATTGAAATTCGGAAAATCATACAAGAAGCAGAAGAACTTAGAGAGTCTGAAGCTAGAGCTCGAAGTCAGAAGATTATCATTGACGATGATGTAGGATGATTTGGGATTTTATGCAGTTCATCAGAATACGATACATACTCAATTTCGCAAATCCGTAGAGCCTAAGGATTCACTCATAATGGGAGACGGGCATATTAACACTACTCCGGAAACGGAGACGATTAGTGTTGAGACCCTTGTTTCAAACCCAAGTGAGTCCGATGACTTTAGTTTGGGGGAGTGTAATTTGTTCGACATCGATGATTCCTATTACGAGAAGTCCACGAGTAGACTTGCTCATCTTGCTCCAATTTCGCCAGAAATCGTTGAAGCTTGTGTCGATGACGATGATACCGACGACGATGACGATTATGATGACGATGTTTATGTTGATGATTGTGTTGATATTGAGGAGGACGGAGGAGAGATTGATCTCGACATTTCTAAGATCGTTGACATTTCTCTTCGGGAGAAATTAGTCAAAAGTTATCTTTTAATTGAAAAGATTAACGTTTTTAGTCTCTCTCCTCCTATTCCGATTTCTCCTATATTTTGCCCCTCCTCTACTATCCCCGTTGTGGATCTTGATTTGCCTTTAGAGGAGGCGGATGTGCCTAGTTTTTTGGATGACTCGATACTACGGGGTATCGAGAGTGACCGTGACTCGGGGGAGGACACTACTTCTATTGATGCTTTACCTCTTGATGACTCGATAATTCTTCCCAAGTACGAGTCATTTACTTTTGATGACGAGCCCGTGATGGCTGAAGTTAATGTTTTTGACGAAATTAACACAAGTGAACTTTCTTACCCGGGTATAGGTGAAAATGTTGTTTTAGATGAAGAGGAAGATACCTTCACATTCACTACCCGATCTTTTCTACCATTTGTCACCTATCCCGAGGTTTTACCCACATCTTACTCCACGGGGAGTGAAGATAAAGTTTTTAAACCGGGTATTTTTGATAATGTGCTTACAAGGAAGAGTTCTTTAACTCTTAAGATTTTTGACCCACTCCACCCACCCTTAATGGACTTTCATGTTACCAAAGCATTTTCCGGGTTCACATTTTCTTTATTGAAAATCTTTTCTAAAAAGTTTTTTGAACCCGGGATCAAAAATGCTACGGTATATCTTTCATACTTAGTTTGGGGAGGTTTCCACCTTTTGGACTTCCTCTACCCCCCTACTATTACCCACCATAATAACCTAGTTTGGGGAAAGAGTCAAGCGAAGGGGACTCTATAATAAACAAGCGCTTCGTGGGAGGCACCCCATGCTTATCCTTTTATTTTCTTTCTATTTTCTTTGCTTCCCCAAGGACAAATTAATTCGGGGGCGAGTATAGCTTGTACTCGGTTAACAAAAACTAAGCCGTTTTAAGTCGTATTTGAGCTAACAATGAAAATGATGTGAGGAAAGCTTGGTTCTTTTTCGTTCTTGTTGGTTGTTTTGATGCTTATTTGTCTAGGTTTTTTCCGGAATTTTGGAAGATTTATGGTTCAATATTGTGGAGAGACAAAAGCAATGCCCACAATTTCCATTGATGATCTCCAATCTTCTCTTCATAAAAGTGGGAATCGCTTATCCTTGGTGTCTTTATCGAAAACTAATTATTCTTTTGGCATGTCTCTTAGAATTTTTGTTAAAGTTCCTTTTGACCTTTATTTTTAAACTTTGAGGACAAAGTTTTTCATTTTAGTTTGGGGGAAGGAATATCTTCGATATTGACTGGCACTTCGCGCAACCTTGTTTGACACCTTTTGGAATTATGCCTTTTGGTGAAAAAAGTGAAAAAAATTTAAAATTTTTGCTTGCAAAGAAACGCAAAAGAAGCTTAGTTTGGGAAAAAACACCACTTTTTGGTAATCCGTTGGTGAGAAATAGGAGTTAATTTTGACTTGACCGGGTGAAAATGCCCTAGCTAGTTCTTTAACCTACCTTTTGTGGGGCCAAGCTTTCACAAATCCTATTGCATTGGATTTTAAAAATGTGAAGAACAAGAGATGATGTAGTTAAATATAAGTGTATTTGCTTAAGCAAGGTTTATTTGGAAAACCTAAAGCTTATATGAATGATTTGTGTCTTTTTACTCCCACAAGCTCTTAACACACTTAATCATACGTGCTCTTTTTAATTTAACTAAGTCAACCAATGTCTTTAGAAAAAGTCTTACATTTTGAAAAAGAATTCATTTATTATGTAAGTAAGATTTTTGGTTTCAAATTTATAAGTTGATTTCCTAAAGTGAAATTTTTCCATTCATCAAAAATATAATTATAAAAAAGTATGCCAATGAAGCATTTCTCATGCAAAGCATTATTTTCGTGCAATGAGCATTCCAAAAATGAATAATAAAGTATATATTTTTAATCGTGGCGTATCTCTGTAGAGAGTGAGACTCGGATGGGGTCGAACTAAGGATTAAAACTATGTACCGTTGGGAATTAAGGTTCGTATGCATCTTCACTGGGGATCGCGGCTAGGTGATGATTGCAAACTAAGGGACTTTGGATCTAGGCTTTGTAGGAAAAAGGTGTTGTCGCGATAACCCACATACATTAGCAGCGGAGTAGGGGTTCGAACTAAGACACCGGGGGGGGTGTTTTTTTTGGGGGTTTTTTGGGATTGCCGATATCCTATTTGGGAGAAAGGCCTAAGTAGGGGTTCGAACTAAGAACAACATTCCTATTGAAAAAAATAAAATAATTTATAGTATATGGAAAGTAAAAGAATGGTTAAAATTTCATTTTCTTAAATCAATTTATAAGTTTTGTTTCCTAATCTCTTTTAGCTTTGAGATGAGGTTTATCTATGTTATTAAACATTTGAGCTCACTAGGCTTATTTGTACAAGACTTAGATGGATTTTCAACTTTGAGATAAAATTGATCTATGGTGATTATAAAAGAGTGCACACATCTTTATCATTAATTTATTTCCTGGAGTGAAAAGATCACAAGTCGTAAGTTATAAGAGCTTAATCATTTGGACTTATATGACAATTGATCTTGTTTTAATAGCTTTGTTTAGTCTAGTGAAAAGGTCAGGGAGACGAAATTTTCCTCTTTTGTGCTCTATTAATCGGGAGTAGCCTATTTCAATGAGCCTAAAAGTTGCAAAGTTGCAATGATTGCCATTAATGTGTTTCCATGGGATTAAATGTTGAGAAAAAGCTTAAGTTGTTTAAAAGGTGATTCATAAAAGGTGAAAACAAGGGCATTTTGGAAACTTGTTAGTTTACTTATGTGTACTGATAAAATTGCGTGAGGACACGGCAATCCTTTAGTTTGGGGAATTTTGATAAATGCTTAATTGTATATATAAATTACCCGGGATTTTGCCAGATAAAAGCCAAGAAAATGCCAAAAGGATAGAAAAATGTGTGCTTTTGTGTCTGTTGTGCAGGAAAGGATAATAAAGACAAAAGTGAGCAAAATCAGTCAAAACCGACAAAGAAACGGAAAAGACAAGACAAGTGAAGACAAGAGGAAAATTACTAAAGCCGGATCAGCCCGATACAACAAGAGAAGAAAGAATGAAGATTAAATTGAAGTTAAAGGACCAATGATGACAAGTTTGCAAAGCTTAAGGGTTCTTTTGGATGTTTTGAATACAAGGGACCAAAATTGCAAAAAGATGAAAGTGGTTTATAAAAGGAAAAATGAGATATGAACCACAAGGGCCATTATTGACAATTTCGAAACTTGTTTTTTACACTACACTAGAGGAGATCAAACGCAGGGACTGTTTTTGCATATATCCCAAAGTTTCAAAATAACACGCGGGGCAAAATCCTTATAACCACCACCCAACCGTTTTTCCCGCCCATTTTCGCAACAAACCCAATGTGCTTAAATCCTTCTCCCTTCTTCTTCACAGCTACTTTACCTCGTATTTAGCCAAATGCCACATCATTTCGAACACTTGTCAATCTCTGATTGGTCCTAACACCTCATCGATCAAGATCAACGGTCTAAAATCAAACTCAAGAGATCCAACGGCTGGAAATGAAGAAGCTCTCATCACTCTTGTCATATCTCTCTATAAATATAAGCTCAAGCCTTCAGAATGAGAGTTAGTTAGTTTTAGTTTTATTTAGAGTTCAGTTTTATACTTGTAATTTTCTCTTAAGTCACTGTTCATTTAAGTCGTATTAAGTTCTTATTAAATCTTTTCAATTTTAGTTGTGCTTCTTGTTACTACACTTGTACTCTCCCTTTTTCATTAATAAAACAAGTTCAATTGTGATTGTGTTTAAAATTTCATGTAATAAGCTGTTTCTAGCTTATAAGCTCGTAATAAGCTCATTGTAGCTTATCTTGTTTTCTCTAATTCTCAATTTGTTCAAACATTACTAAAAGCTTTCTATATTCTGTTTTTGTCTAATAGTGTTCAAATATGGTCATTTGATTCATTTTGGAAGCTTTTGGAGTGAATAAGCTAATATTAGCTTATTGAGCTTTTAAGCTCAAGGTTTAGAGGTTTTGGAAGCCATTAGGTTTACATTTGTAAGCCACTCATTCAGAGAGAGTGGCTAGTGACTGAGACAACAAAAACTCAGGTTTCATATTCTAGATTTCATTTTAGAATTTACTTAGCTTAATTCATATTGCTTATTCCTTTGTTTTCTTTGTGTTTAATCCTGTTCACATTGTTTAGCTAGTTTAAAGATTTAAAATGTCTTTAAGCTGTATTAGTTAGAATCATTAAGGTTCAATTTAGTTAAATTCTGTCATTTAGTGTTATTAAGCTAGGAGAGTAACTAGCTTATTACTACTAATAAGCTGTTGTTTTTAGTGGTCATTTAGCTTAATTAGATTAGTATTAGTTTGAGTAGATAAAAGGTTTTAGCTGTTTTAGTATTAAAATAGATTTTGAGTTCATCTTAGTTTTGACAGCTAGTCTTAAAGGAGTGTTTGGATTGAGGTGAAATTGACTGTTAAAGTCAAGGTTAGTTGGTAAATTCACATAGGTCAGTTGTGTTAAGTAGTATTAACAAGTTTTGAAAGTTAGTTTGTAGATTGTCAAAGATTTTAATGTCAAAAAGTTGATCTTAGCACCAGGGCACTTTAGAGATTGAAGTGATTTTAACTTAAAGAGATTTACAAGCTTTCTAGTGTTCAACATTGTTTAAAGCAGGTTTAGATAAACTTAGTAAGTGAGTTCATTAGTTCTCATTTTAGATTGATTCGTGTAATAGTATACACTTAAAATAACTCAAATGCAAATCTCAACCGAATGCCCTTAACCAAGGGAAAAGGTCAAAGGATCTTCAAAACTCTACTTCAACGAATATTCTTCAACACTCGTTCACGATTTCCCCCGGCAGCGGCGTCCAAAATTTGGTTGTGTTGTTAAGCAAAAACAAATTTATATACTTTTAGTATTAATCCCGTGAATATTTACTTCCAAGAAATACTTCTCAACCAGGAAAGATAAGGTAAAATCTCACTAAAGAAAAACACCAAATTTTGTATATTTTTATAGGGAGTACTTTTCCTCGTAGTCGTGTCCCATCGAATCGTGTAATTGAGAATTTTGGGAATTTATTTCAGTTTCGAGTTAAGAATGATAAAGGATTTTTGAATTATTGATTACACTACAAAATATAATAGCACGAATTAAGAACAATTAACTAGCTCGAAATTTAAATGCACAAAACGTAAAAACGCGAGCTAAAACTGAAATTTAAAATCTAAGGCACGACTTTTAACAAATTTTATACCTAAAAATCACAAATTTAAAAAGAAAATTTTAGGAAAAAGAATTAGGGAATTTTTTAACTATTTTTGAATTTTTTTGTATTTTCTGTAGATTAAATGAATTTATCAAAAATATAATTGTTTCTAAAAATTACACTATAAATTTTGATTTTTATTTTTCAAAATTATTAGATTTAAAAAGAAAAATTATTGCAAAAAGGGAATTGTAATTTTTCAACTATTTTTCTATTGTTTATGATTTTTCTAAGAAAAGATATTATATAAAATCTATTTTAATTCGAGAAAATACAAATTTAACTGAAAAATTAAGGAAAATAGTTTTTAAACAACTACAAATGAGCAGAAAATTTTATTGGAAACAAAAAGCACCTAAATTTTTAAACTCTAATTGAACCCTAATTTTATCAATTAAAACCTAAACCTAATTTTTATTTAAACTAAATTCAAAAATTATAAAACTATTGATTATTCTAGAAAGAACAGGGTAGAAATTGAAATAAAGGAAAGTAAAGGGTAGGCGGGAGAACTCTAGGAAATTTACACTACAATATAAACGGGTGCCCTTGAACTATTAAGAAATGACAAAATAAACCCTACGCTTCTAGCTTATTTTTGGCTTATTGAAAAATGAGATTCAGCAAAAACTTAAAACATGAAAGTTGCTAAGGAGCTTATTCTCTACAACATTAATGAAGGCACTTTCAACTTTAGACAAAAGAATAAGCTAGAAACTAAGCTTTTTAAATCCTGTTACAGAAAGTAAGGGTTTATAAGCTTTTTAAGTTTTTGGCTTATAACAAGCTTATTAGTAGATGAAAATGGAAACTAAAAGATGTTACTTGTAGCTTAAGATGTGTACTAGAGTTATCTAAACAAACATTAGCTAGGTATTAACAAGTTTAGGAAGAAAATTGAAATGAAAAAGTGCTAGTTTTTCTTAGAACTGCTATAAGCTTTTCTTAATAAGCTAAAATTGCTTATTTCTTATCCTAAAAAGCTGAAACTTAAGAAATAAGCTATGCTATGGATATTAAGCTAATCTAGATAAAAGGATTTTAACATTTACAACTAGAAATGAGAATCACAAGAAATTAAGATACAAATTTACAAAGCTGTATACTACTTCTGAGAGTGAGGCCAACATTCTTATACCCCTCTTTTAAGCTAGAGTAAAATGCTTGAAAATGAACAACTTAAGATATTTATTTATACTAAGCTAGTGGAGTAGAAGATTTAAAATTGCATAATTACTAGATTCTAACTTCTACTTATGCATGCTTAGAAGGCCACTCAGAAAATGACTGAGCAACACAGTTAATACTCGTTGTTGCTGGTGCAAATGACAAAAAGGTAAAAGGCCAGGGCTAGTTTCTTAACCTAAAGCTTCATAAACTCACTTCACTAAATGTATCTAAGTATGCATTATCATATTTGAAACCTAGGATGCTTTGAACAATTGAACTCTCAAACTACTTAATCAAGAAAACTGCCCTGGTGCTAGGTCAAAGTTTTTACACTCTAAACTTTTAGATTCTTCAAACTAACTCTTAAAATCTTTTTAACTTTTGATATTATGACTAAACTCAACTGAATAAAGAGCTTTGACAGTGAATGGTTGACTTTAAGAGTCAATTATACCTAAATCCAAACACTCCCTTAATAGAAAGCTGTCAAACTAATCTGCACTTAAAATCTATTTAACACTAAAACTTATAAAACCTTTTATCTACTTCTACTAAAATTAACCTAATAAAGCTATTTGAACAGTAAAAGTAACAGCTTATTAATAAGAAATGACTAGTTTCTCAGCTAGGTGTATTTATTGCACTACTATAACAGAAATTAAAAGTGAAACCTAATTTGATTTCAAACTAAAACAGACTAAAACTAATACTTCTATAACCTAACTAAACTGAATGAAACAGGAATAGACATGAGGATTCATTAGAATAAGCACTTTGAATTAAGCTATGAATTTGCTAAAATGAAATATGAAGAAAGTTAAAACCTGAATAATTGTGGAAATCTTCTTCTCCTAGACAACAAGTGTATGAGTCTAGCGTGATCTAAATGGCCACCTTTGAATCTAAACCTAAATAAGCTAGACTTATCTACTATGGCGTAGTTTATGTTTCGAACTACGCCGTAGTTCTTCCTACGCAACATTTCCATCTTTGACATAAAATAACTACGGCGTAGTTATTTCGATCCAACTACGTCGTAGTTGTGACTTCAGCATAATCCTTCTTAAGCTTATAATAACTACGACGAAGTTAATATGGCCAACTACGTCGTAGTTCTTCTTTTTCTAGCGTTTATCTTCTTTTAAAAATATAGTACCCTTACAAAATAATATAGTAGTGGTACTATTCTTCATTTGCCTCTTGAGTTGCTTCCTGTAGAGATTTAGTAGCCTTCCTTCAATTTTAGAACCTCTACTAAATTACGTAGTATCGATACTATTTTTGGCCATTTCTAGCATTTTTTTGTTCTAATACCTTAATTACCTAAATCTGCAATATAAACGAATTAAGTACAGATTCATACAAATATAATATAAAACAGGGCAATAAACAAGGGAATTTGATATAAAATACTATTAAACATTTAATGTTATCAAATACCCCCCACTTGACTTCTACTTGCCCTCAAGTAGACCTTTTTAAATAATTCTCAAAAAGATATCTCCTAAGTTAACTCGAAAGATATGAATTTAAAAATTACCTAAGCTATAAAATTTAAAACCAAGCACCTCACGAAAGGAAAAATGAATCACACTAATACTCTCACTAATTTATGTGTTTCATTTTTTATGATCACTCAACTGCTCAATCATGACGAGTATTCTATCATAAGCTTGGAAAGGATACTAATCTCTACCACTAGAGTCTATATGCAACTGTTCAAAAATGCAAATTAGGTGACACATACAGTCTTAAACAGGATGAATAATCCTAACCGATACCAATGCTCCAGAAAAAGAGACAAAACCACACATGCTCGTCTAAATCCATGAACGAGACACATGTGATTGCTCAAATCCTTAACTCGGGCAAGCTAAAGGTTAAAATCATTAAAAGGGTAGAATAAAGACATAGGAAGCACATTTAATTGATGTTAAATAAAATAAACACAAAACAAATAGTTTCCTAAGTCCACAATCAAGGAATCACTAGTCGCATTTAATCCCATAAGGCAAAATCCGAGGGTCAAGAGTCAAGGGGCCTTCATAATACACGAGTTAATGCGTATAATGTGTAAGGTAATGCCTCGTAATCTCCATAACTATGCAAGAAAGACGCATTAACTCGGCCTTCATCATTAATGAACAAAAAATTCTGTGCTATATTTAAAAAAAATTGGGTGAAATAAGCACATAATCTAACTATATACACTCTAAAAATCACTCATTTCTATCTCCCTTCCCTCAGTTTAGATGTACAATGCCCACATTGTACAAATATAAACTTAAATAGAAAGGTTAGATAGAAATGCACGGGTTTATAATACCTATTTACAAACATCATGAATATGTCAAGACATCGCTAGCTGCACAAGGCAGGAATACTACCACTATACTAAATGACATATTAGATGATTTACATTTATAATCAGCAATTAACAAACTAATAACCACTTGCTTGCATGCTCTTTATTCTATTTTTTTATAGAAGATAAGAATACAATGAAAAGTAAATTACGATACAGACACATTGATAAGTGTTAAAATGTATACATTAAATACCCGGGATTTTGCCAATAAAAGCCAAGAAAACATGCCAAAAGATGGAAAATGTGTGCTTTTGTGTCATAATGTGCAGGAAAGGATATTAAAGGCAAAAAGAGCAAAAACGACCAAAAAACCGACAAGAAACGGAAGAGACAAGTACAAGAGAGAGATTTGAAGCCAATATCAAAGCTGGATCAACCCGACACAAGAAAAGAAAGTCAATGAAGACCAAATTGAAGTTAAAGGATTTATAATGACAAGTTTTCAAAGTTCAAGGGTTCATTTGGATGTTTGGAAGTCAAAGGACCAAAGATGTCAAAGTTAGAAAGTTTGTTTATAAAGAGGAAAAAGGAGATAGAAACTACAAGGACCAGATCTGTCAACTTTCAAACTTATTTTACACTACATATGGAAAAGAGAAACACAAGGGCTAGTATTGCAATTAAGTCAAACTTTCAAATGAAACACGGGGCAACTTTCTCCTAACCACTTTTATACCGAATTTTCCCGCCCAAAACTGAAACAAACCCAACACTGTCTAAATCGCTCCCGTTTCTTCCCACACTCAACCCTACCTCGTATTAACCCACCTCCACGTCATTTCTATGACGTGGCAGCATCCTATTGGTTCGAACACCTCATCAATCATGATCAACGGCTTAAATTCAAAGGAAAAGTGATCAACGGCTGTCAAGGAGTGAAGCTTTCATTCTCTCATCAATTCTTTCTATAAATAAGCTTGTATTTCAGCTTTAGGAGTAGTTAGTTTTTAGAGTTTAGTTCAATTTTTGTAATTTTCACTTTTAAGTTTTCGTTTACTGTTCATCGTTTTCAATTAAGTTTTTAACCTTTCAATTCAGTTGTACTTACTGTTTTTAATCTTGTACTCTTCATTTCTAAGCAATAAAAAAGGTTGTATTGAGTTTGTTTACAAGTTTTCATGTAATAAGCCGTTTTTAGTAAATAAGCTTGTAATAAGCTAATTCTAGCTTATTTTGTTTTCTTAAGTTCTCAATTTGTTCAAATGTTATAAAAGCCTTTAAATACTGTCTTTGTCTATTAGTGTTCAATATTTTTCATTTGAATTCAAATTGATCAAATTTGGAAGCTATGGGAAGTAATAAGCTACATTTAGCTTATTGAGCTTAAAGCTCTTTGGTTTAGAGGCTAGGTGCCAATTAGGTTAATGTTCTTAAGCCACTCATTCAGAAAGAGTGGCTAGTTCTAAGACTTCAATTCACAGGTTTCTTCTTCTAAATTTCATTTTAACATTCATTTAGCTTATTCATGTAGCTTATTTCTTTGTTTACCTTGTGCTTAATCCTGTTTAAAATTGACTAGTTAGTTTAGATATTCAAATGATTTCAAGTTGTTGTAGCTAGAATTACTTAAGTTCTCATTTAGTTTTAATTCTGTCATAATAAGTAAGTAGCTAGGTGAGTAACTAGCTTAATCTCCTTAATAAGCTTTAGTTTTAAGTGTTCAAATAGTTTAAGTAGGTGAGTATAAGTGTGAGTAGCTATAAGTTTTTGACAGTTTTAGCTTTAAAATAGATTTCAAGTAAAAATTGATTTGGACAGAATTGGTAAAGTGGTGTTTGGTTTAAGGTGCATTTGATCTTTAAAGTCAACAAGAGAATGTCAAAACTTTTTACCTAGTTTAGCTAAATGATATAATCAAGTTTTAAACAGGTTTTAAAAGTTAGATTGTAGAATTTAAAGATTTAGAGCTTAAAAAGTAGCTACTAGCACCAGGGCAGTTTTAAGCTCAATTAGATTTAGAGTTAAGTGTCTCAAAAAGCATTTTAGAGTTAAAATTGGGATAATGCAAGTTTAGATACATTTAGTGAGTGAGTTCATGAGTTTTAGGTTAAGAAAATTGGCCTGCACTTAAGCTTTACCAATTGCATCAGCAACAGCAGTATTAACTTAGTTAAAACTGCTGTTGCTAATCAATTTTCTAGCCATTTTTTTAGCAATTGAAAGTAAGAGTTAGAAACTAGTTTTAAGCACCTTATTAGTACTCTATTAGTTCTTTATAATTCATCATTTAATTTTCATTTTTAAACTCTTAGACTAGCTTAATTTTTCCTGCAAAAGTAGTATAGCAGTACCTTAGAGTTCCAGCTTATTTTCTTTTTGAATTCTTATTTCTAGTTGTCATTTCAAGTTTCCTTTTATCTAGGTTAGTTCAATAACCATAGGATAGCTTATTTGAGAAATTTCAGTTTCTAAGATTTAGTTTTAAGCTAGATAGCTTATTAAAATTAGCTTAATATCAGTAATTAGCTTAAACTTTAGTTTTTCAAGATCAAATTTCTCATTAATCTAGTTTACTTGTAGCCTATTTCTTTTAAGACATCTATAGTACACATTACAAGCTTCATATAGCTTCTTTTGGTTTTAATTTTCATTTAGAAATAAGCTAGGAATAAGCTTAAGTTTGAAAAGTTAGAATTTTAAAAGCAAAACCTTAGTTTCTGAGATACAGAACAAAATGCTTAATTTCTAGCTTATTCAGTTAATAAAAGTCAAAAGTGCTTTTGTTAAAGTTGTAGAGTATAAGCTCAGGCTTAACTTTATAGTTTTAAGTTTTTGCTTATTTCCATTTTTTAAATAAGCCAAAAATAAGCCAAATCGTAGGGTCTGTTTAGTACTTTCTTAATAGTTAGAGGTTACCCGTTTTCACTATAGTGTAAATTCGAGTTAATTACCCCGCCTACCCTTTACTTTCTTTATTTGCACTTTTTACCCTGTCTTTTTAGTATAATAAAATAGATTTAATATTTTTGAAATTAGTTTATTAAAATTAGGGTTTTAGACTTTAATTAGTAAAATTAGGGTTCAATTGGTTTATAAAATTTGGGCATTTTTGTACCCTTAGTTTTCTGCACATTTTAAGTAGTTAAAAACTATTTTTCTTAATTTTTCCAGTTAAATTTGTATTTTCTAGAAATTAAAATAGATTTTTAGTAATTTCTTTTTCTTAAAAAATTCATAGAAAATAGAAAAATGTTTGGAAAAATCTAATTCTTTTTGTGATAATTTTCTTTTTAATTCTAGTATTTTTGAAAAATAAAAATATAGAATATTAGTTTACTTTTAGAAAAAGTTTATTTTTTAGTAATCATTTTTTCTTTAGAATTCATAAAAAATCAAAAAATAGTTTAAAAAATTTCTAAATTCTTTTTCCTAAAAAATTTTCTTTTTAATTTGTGATTTTTAGGTATAAATTTGTTAAATAGAAGGTGGCTTTAGATTTTAAATTTCAGTTTTTAGCTCACGTTTTTAATTTTGTGTATTAAAATTTAGTGCTCAGTTTTATGTTTTAGTTTGTTTCTATTATAATTCGTAGTGTAATTCCAAAGTTCAAAAATCCTTTTTGATTCTTGTCACGAATCGAATTATTCTCGATCTCAATTCACGACTTCGTTGGGAAACGACCCGAGAAGAAATACTTCCCGGTTGAAAATATACATATTGTGTTTTCTTAAGTGAGATTTTATCCTCTTATTTCTCTTGTTTGAGAAGTAATTTGGAAAGAATTTTCACGAGATTAATACTATATATATATAAATTTGACTAGTGCTTACACACGCAACCACATAAGCAAAGTATCATACAAATTATTCTTAGGAAAGAATAATAAGTAATCAACACGGGTATCGTTCTCCTCGGTGAGAGGTGAATGGAAATCTACTTTTATGTTGTAAACCGAGCTTGATTGACATTTAAATTTTGGTTTTGGTTTCTAAATCTACTAATGCGAAGGGGAAAGCATATAAAGGCACGCTAAACTAGAAAAAGAAATTTAAAAAATCCTAAAAACACTTAAGGTAATTAAAAACTAATTAAAAATTAACTAACTAATTAGCTAAAAATGACAAATTAAAATTCTAAAAACTCAAAATGCAAATTTCTTAAACTAAATAACTTAAACTAATTTTTAAAAGACAGATTATATTTTTTTTGGATTTTTAAACTATTTAAAACTATTTTTAAAAACTAAATAATACTAAAAATGAAATTAAAAATACTAAACTTAATCCTAAAAATTTAAGAAAATTTGTAAAAATTCTATAAGCTAAAAAATAAGATTTTCACAGGAAAAAGATCAAATAAGCATAAATCAATAAACCGGGAAAAATCAAATAAGCAAAATAAGCTAAACTAAAAAGCATATTAATAGTAAATGTTGCAAAGAAGTAAATGAAAAGACCCCAGGGTAGTTGGTTAAGGTATTGTGTGTGTGAAGGGAAGGTCACAGGTTCGATCCATGTAACTTCCCTTTTTGCAAATCATTTTTATTTTTCATTTTCTTTTTGAAAAAGCTACAAAATAAGCAAAAATAAGCACTTTTAATAAAAGGACTTAATACCATAAACTATAATATAAGCTTGAAAATGAAAACAAAGCTACAGTTGGTTTTTAAGATCGACTTAATAGCTAAAACTGTTTGGATTTTTGGATCAATAAGCAATAAGGTGAATACTAAATAAACCAAAAACAGTCTTACTCCTTAGACCTATTGAGCTTATAAGGACTTAAAAATAAGAGACAAATTTAAGTGAAAAAGTAATCTAAAAAATAAGACAAAAGCACTTAAAACAGGCAAACAGGCTAAACCACTACTTTTTAAGCTATCTCTAAGAACTAAAAAGAAAAAGAAATAAGCTACAAATGGAAAAAGATTGAGACTAGGACTCAAAGAACACAAATAAGCTGAAAATCAGATTATAAGCTGAACAAATAAGCTAGAAAAGGACTATGAATAAGACAGACTACACTAGTTTTTGGCTTTTTGAAAATGAAGACAGTTTTGCAACTTAAAAATAAGACTCAATAAGCAAAATTTAAGACTAAAAGCTTTAAACAGATTAAGATCTTGACTCTAAGAACATTTAAAAACTAGACTTAAGCAAAAAGTAAAAGAAATAAGCTAGAATAGACAAGATCAAAATGACAGTTTATTCTATTTTTGGTTTCTTTGGATTTTTGAAATCAAAACTTAAAACTTAAATTTAAGACTTAAAACTACTTTTGACATACTAAAACCTCAAAACAGATTATCTTGACTCTTCAATAAGCTAAATAAAACTAATTTAAAACCTAAGAATAACCCTAGCAGTCTTAACTTATGTTAAGACTGCTTATGCCAAACACCCCTTTAAACTTTCAAAAACCAAATTTAAGCTAAAACAGACCTATATAAGCTTCAAATTGTAAATACAGATTTAGAACTAAGCACATTAAGGACAAATAAGCATGATCTAAGGAAAAACAAGCACTTAATATTAAGCTATACTAATAAGTTGTTTTAACTATTAAATGGACAGTTTGATATAAAACTAAAATTAAGCTATTCTACGCGAATAACTAAACATAATAAGCTAAATTAAGACAGAATAAGCACAATTAAGCAATGAATAAGCTGAAATAAGCAGTATGAAAAGCAGAAACAGTAATTAAGCTTTAAAATAGTAAAGTAAGAGTACCTTGTCCTTTGCTTAAACAAGGACATATAAGTGCTCTTTAGAGCTTATTTACAAGCTCCAGCTTGTTAGAAAAAAGCTGGTAAAACCTATAAGCCCATCCATTTCTGGCTTATCATCCATTAAGCTAAGAACCACCATTTGTCACTACTTATCCAACTAACTTGAAAGTGAACACACAAGCTCAAATAAGCTTTTTAGGAGCTTATTTGAGCTTAAAAAGGGCTTGAGTAAAATTTTAGCTTATTAAGATATTTGAGTAAATGGCATAAGTAAAAAATGAATTTGAAGAACACAAATGATTTAAGCTGAAAATTACTTTTATTAATAAAAAGAGGAGTACATTAAGCTGAATTTCATTACAATATGCATAAAATAAGCTGGAAAATTTAAGCTACACTATACTACACTACTCTTACTCTAGATAAATTCCACTGTGTGATTGGCTCCCTCTTTATAGCTGGTAAGAGATGATTCTAGACTTTGAGGAGCGTCCTAAATCCTTCAATCTTGGCCCTTGATCTAAATCCATCATTTAAGCACCCTTGATCTCTCACCACGTCCTATCTACCAATCAAAGCTTGTAGGATTGCCAGCGTGGCTAAATGATTGTCAGACGTGTCAGATAAATCTTCTAGAAGCAAGAGAGCGTGTGAGAGGTTTACCCTGGTTAATTGTACTTGTGTAAAAAGAGTGAAGGGGATGATGAACAGTAACTCACGGTGCGTTTATAATTTTGACTTAGGTCAGGGATGGGTGGATTGGGCTTTGACTTGTATTATTTGGGCTAGAACTAGTTTTAGGTTAATGGAATTGATTTTGTTTTATTTTTGGACATGATTTGTAAATGGGTTTTGGCTTTTAGGTTTACAAGGTATAAATCTTTATGGGCTGACACACTGCACATTAAATGGGTATGGGTTGACCCATTAAAGATAAATACGCCTTCGGCTTCGCTTTCTCATGCTTTTTCTATTCTCGTGCTT